>JADRCC010149390.1:0-10315 GCA_019843855.1 Hylomyscus alleni
GAGCATAAGTTACACCGTAGACTGAAAAGTACTTGTACAATTCAATCCTAATGATAAAATTTGTTCTGCTCCATATTTATCTGCAGTAAATCCATTGTTAAGACATTTACAATTCTTTTCTTTATTTTCCTATTCATTTTTTCTGTTATTAATAATATATGAGTGTTTATGTTAAGAATTTTAAAATGTGTTTAAATATATTTTAAATTACAAAATTATAAGATTTCACTGTCTTTTTCTGTAACTTAAGGCTTACTCTGGCCTTATAAGTTAAAACACTCAAGCAAATAAAAAAAAAGTACATCATTAAAAAGTACTATCTAAGAATTAGCATAAGATGAAGACACTAATAAATTGAAACATAAATGTTCACTTTCAAATGTTCCATAAGAAGGAGCCAGAATGTGCATGCTACATCTGCTTTAAAGACTTTCTGTGATATGAATGCCAAGAAGATCCAGGGGGATTCTCCAGGGACAACAGAAGCAATACTTTCAAAGCTAACCTCAAAGCTGCCCTATGAGGTTTGCATGGTGAATATTTGGGGGAAAATATCCCTGACAAACCTATAGGAGAAGTTGAGTGAAAGGGTGGCAAACCAAGTTGAAATACCAGAGTAAAACCTGTTTTATTTATAAGTATACATCTTCAATAAGAATTATTTTACCAACACCTTATTAAAGTTTTTGAAGATGTCAACTGACTTGTATGAATATGAACATTCAGGTCAGATTTATTCTTCATTTCCACATTGAAAAATGGGAGGAGTTGGAGAACGCACTGAAGGAGCTGAGGGGGTTTGCAGCCCTATGTGGGGAGCAACAGTGCTAACCAGCCAGTGCTAACCCCGTCCTTATAGCTGTAGCACCAGGGGACTGGACCATCAACCAAAGAGTATATATGGAGGGACTCATGGCTTCAGCTGCATAAATGGCAGAGGATGGCCTTGTTGGACATCAATGGGAGGAGTGGACCTTGGGCCTGAGGAGGTTTGATACCCCAGTGTAGGAGAATGCCAGGGTGGGAAGGCAGGGGTGATTGAGTGGGTGAGTGGGTGGGTGGGTGGGTGAGAGAGCACCCTCATAGAGGTATGGGGAGGGGACATGCGATAGGGAGTTTCTGGAGGGGATACCTGGAAAGGGGATAACATTTGAAATCTAAATAAAGAAAATATCCAATAAAAGGGGAAAGAAAAAAGAAAAATGGGCCATGATTGTCAGTAGAGGCCTTCACAAGATTGGGCTTGTCAACATTCAGTCAAAGTTGTGAAAAGGTTTTATATGACCTTGTTGCTATCTAGGAAGGCTCTGATAGTGTCCACCTGCTGGAGTAGGGGCAGTCATTATCTTCAGTGGTTTAGACATTGCTGATTTGACATTGTTTCCAGGGATTACATCATACACAAGGCCATGTGTCTAGCCCTGGTGAACCCAGACTGTCACAAATAACAGCAGCAACAACAGCAACAACAACAACAAAAAAGAATTAGGAGACTGTTTATTTGGAAAATATAATTAGAGTTCATGGGGATGGATTGAAAAAATAAAAATAAAAGAGCCTAAAAAGGGAATGTCATCAAAACCTCTCACATGCTTATATGAAATCATGAAAAAATAACATTAAACGGAAAAAAAAAACATAAATAGTAGTATATAACTTCAAATGATCATAGTCAGTATGAAGCATAGCCTTGTAACATCTGGCCACCATCTTGTATGTTATTTCTCATATTTTGGCAGTCAATCTCTTCCAAGACAACATACACAGTTATCTTAAGATTAAAAGATATAGTGAGTTCTTTCTGCATTTCTGGTAGTATCTGAGGTAGAGATAATTTTTTATAACAAGGATTACATTCAGAACTAAAAAATCCTATACAGTTGTGCTTACAGGATGCAATAAGAGTCTGTGAGCTTAATACTAATGCTAGACTTTCCAGGGTACACCAATCTGCTATCATCCAAAGTTAGGGAGCATTTAACTCAGTGCAAGTTAGTGATAATAATGCAATGGATAACCATGTAGCACTGGGACAAATTTATACATTGTGTTGTAGACATATACATGTGGAAATTTAGTTCAGTAGTAGAAAAATGCTTGTAAATTATCAGAATAGGATCTAGGGTTGAGGAATTCTTCAACAATTTTGTGGAAAATTAGTAAGAGACTATTTAAGCACATGCAAACAATATGTTATACTTAAATATTTTATCTGATACTCTAGAGTAAATTATTCAATTGACCATGAACAAAGATTAATTTGGTTATATATTCATGGATCTGTTCTCATAGAACTTATAATATGTCAATTGTCTAATATTTACATGTAAATGTAAATATATATATACATATATGTAAATATATATATGTCTTTTCTCTTCCATATTCCTGAGAATATGGGCCATTAGATTGTACTTGAACAAACAGACCTAAAACAGTTAGTAGTTATTTGTACAAAGAGTGCACATATACACATCTGTAATAGTCACTTCATCTTATGTAAGGCAATATTGTCATCCCCATTCTATTTTTATTAAACTCAAAATGAAATATAAAACAGAATCATTTCAAAACTCAAAAATGTGTTTTCTTAAGAGATATGATAATAGTAATTTTCTGCTTCTTATAACATCTTCCTTAGTAAATAAAATACCTTCTTATATTTGCATTTTAATGGCACTTAGTAAAGCATATTAAAATGAAGACATTTATAATAACTGAGAATAATATTTAAAATATTAATATCCATATTCACAGAGTTCATATTGAATAAATGTCTGTATTCTATACAGAATGGTATGATTTATTAATGTCTTGAGACTGAGGCATACTTCACATAATATAGAGGTTAAAGGATATTTTTGGCTGTGAGTCTTCACACTCAGATATATTTGAAATGAACTTTTTTTGTCTGTTGATTGATTTTTCTATCCTGTCTCACATTTCACAGTGAGAACATTCCAACAGAATACATGTTTCATATCTGAACTCAATTATTCCTATTTTGCAAATGATATTCCTTCCCAGTCCCCCTAATGTCTAATTGAATATCTGACAATTAGAGTATATTAGTAGTGAGTGCATCTACATGGTCATTTGTCCAATTGCCACAACTCACTGTGGTCTATTATACTAGCCAGTGGTGGAGGGTGCAAACTTCCTCTCTTATCATCATAGCTTTTCAAAGTTTTCCAAGACTACCTCAGAAGGCTGTCACCTAGCAGACACTATTTCTTTTACTAGGTTCAAGTGTGTGGAGTTTCATAAAGTTGTTGGATAGATCAGAGATGATTATCCACTTTTAACTTACCCTGCCTTCAGTGAGCATTGGTCATAGCAGCAGAGTTATGTAAAAGAAAATCACTGGGAAAAAAAAATGGTTGAAACTAATCAAAGAAGATGTCTTAGTTTTAGTTTTAATTACAGGGCATGAAACACAAGATGTAACCACAATATTGTCAAAAGTTATGCACATAAATGCAAATATGTACAATTTCTTTAACAATATAACAAGGGAAGAGACACTATGTAAGATCACTGTAGTTTCATTGTGCCAAATTTGCCTCTAATAGAGATGATCCCCATTAGCTCCAAAGTTCGGAATACCCAAGATCCAATTCACAGACCATATGAAGCCTTATGAAGAAGAAAGTCCAAAATATGGATGCTTCAGTCCTTTTTGAAGGGTGAACAAAATACTCACAGGAGGAAATATGGAGACAATGTGTGGAGCAGAGAGTAAAGGAAAGGCCATCCAGAGACTGGTAGGGATCCATACAGCCATCAAATGCAGATACTATTGTGGATGCTGGGAAGTGCTTGCTGATAGAAGCCCGATATGGCTGTCTCCTGAGAGGCTCTGTTAGAGCCTAACAGATACAGAGAAGGAAACTCGCAGCCAAGGTGGAGGAGTTGGAGAAGGGACTGAAGGACCTGAGGGGGTTAGCAGCCTGGTGGAGGGAGCAACAGTATCAACAGGCCAGACTACCAGAGCTTCCGGGGACTGGACTACCAACCAAAGAATACATATGGAACAACCCATAGTACTGGCCATATATATGACAGAGGATGGCCGTGTGTGACAAAAGTGCTAGGAGAAGTCATTGGGCCTGAGGGTATTCAATAGTCCAGTGTAGGGGAATGCCAAGGTGAAAGGATGTGAGTGGGTGAGTAGGGGAGCACACTCATAGAGGGAGGGGGAGGGGGAATAGGATAGGAGGTTTCCAAAGGAAATACCAGAAAAGGGGAAAACATTTGAAATATAAATGAACATCCATTTTAAAGGACTTTTTTGATCTCCTAGTTGCATATTTGCAAGGTGAGAAATTTTCCTAGTTTCTTTCTGCATATCTCTGTCCTTGAAGGGGAAAATTGCAAAGAAAAAAATTACAGATATTGAAAGTTGTTTTTCAAAGTGTACCATTATTTATTTTGCTCTTTACAGCTTTTATCTATATTGGACATGAATCAAGGTACCAGAGTTCTGATTATGTAGACAGAACTGTACAAACACCTTGAAAACCTTTTTGAGAAGAACACTTGTAATTTATATCATTTTTTTTCTAACAACTGAATCAAATTTCACTTTGGTCCTTCAATAAAAATATATAAACACAATTAATCATTGTATATATATTCTATTAAATTTCACTCAATCCATGCTTTTGAGAGATATGTGGATTCAGTTTATTATTAAGATTCAAATGCTTTCTGTTCACTGCATATAGCTTTCAAGCTCAGCTGTTGACAAATCCCACATCCCTTAGATGCTGCTAAAGGCCACTAAGTGACAAAGCATTAGCAGTTGACTTGGAACTCCTGCAAACAGCTTACCTTGTAACTTGCACAGGTGGGACCTTGTTTTGTATGGTGTCTGTACATTCTGCTCCTTCAAACTCCTTTTTGTAACATATGTAATTTGCTTCGGATTGCTATCTGGCTCAAAGACAATGCAGTCATTACAAGAAAATATCAAGTTCATTTTACATTCGTTATTCCATTTACCCCTTTCTTCTCTTCAAGTCATTCCATATATTCATAAGGCTTTCTTTCCAACAATGGCCTAATTTTTCATTGGCATTTATGCTAAAATTTGACTTAGAACCTTTCCATGTACTTGTAATGTACATTTCTTGCTCTTATTTCACACACAAAAATAACATCAGATAGCACTCTGGCTTACACTGAATCATCATGCAGGCATTGTTTATACTTTACAAAGTAATGGCTTTTATTCTTCTACTTGGTGAACCAGTAAATAATTAATTGAAAGTAAGGCATGTGATTCCTATGACATGTTATGCCACATGGGCCCTTACTATCTTTCATGGGAAAATAAGGAAATGTATAAAAATTGAGTTTTCTAGCCATTAGTATGTTACATAGATTTATTTTGCTTTCCACTGGACAAAATTAATTTGTGAAATTGCTAGGCAACCTCATAAGCTCCCTGTATATTTCAAAGACTTGTGTGTTACTAGTATACACTGTATTTTTAGCATTGTAACTACTGTTGTCATGTCTTGGAACTTATTTTCATGCTTCACAGTCTTTCTTTTAATTTCTTCTTTCATAGGTTTTCAGATAAGTATGCTCCTGTGCTTCTGGTGTTTTCTGAGTCTCTTCCATTTATTGGTTAGAGGCATGTCTTTAAAGAGTGGAGGCCAGATGTTGTTGTGCTTCATTGCTTGAACTTCCAAGCAAAGTGGATTGATTGAGGAGTTTCTCTTGGGCTCTGTTTCTTGAGCACCAGTATCTTTAAGACAGTGACTTTGGACAGCAGCCTTAAGTAACTTCTCAGCTTATGACTTTTGGTTCAACCATCTACTATTTTATCTTTGCTCCTAGAGGTTTGCCTTTGTTCATTTACAACCAAGACACACAGATAGGAGACTCATGGCCATTTTCACTTGTGCCTAGAAGTTTAGTTAATAGCTTTTAGTGCCCATTGTAACTGTATTCATAAATATTTCTGTATTTTATCAAGACTTTATATGCACAATAATATTCTCTTGTCTTTTCTTTTTTCACCATTTTAATGTGACAGAATAATGTACAAACATAAGTTTATACTATAAGTTTCAGGTTTGTGTGCGTTTCGTAGATAGCTTGCCTCCACTCTTTTTTATGCTAAGAAGTATTAGTTGAAAGAAAGAATTGTTGCCAGGTGGTGGTGGCGCACGCCTTTAATCCCAGCACTCAGGAGGCAGAGGCAGGCAGATTTCTGAGTTCGAGGCCAGCCTGGTCTACAGAGTGAGTACCAGGGCAGCCAGGGCTACACAGAGAAACCCTGACTCGGAAAAACAAAAAAACAAAAAAAAACAAAAAAAAAGAAAGAAAGAATTGTTTATCCTTGACATTAATAAAGATTCTTGATACTTGTGATTCATATTTGTGAATGTATTATCATAATATGAAAGATTTGTGAGATACATAACAGAATAAAACAGTAATTTAATTTAACCATTGAAGCACATGGGAAATATCTGATAGAAAATTTTAAATTATTTCATATATACAAAATGAAAACATTCTTTGTTTTGGTTCATTTCAAAATATCAAAATTATTCTTGATTATTTATTGATTTACAAGGAATTTGTCAACATATTACATAAATATTCCAATTAGTTCCCATTCTCTATCAGCTCTTTTTATTATATGATACCATCTTAACTTAGCATATCTGTTAAAAATAAGGGTTCAGTCTATTCAAATGTGATGTATGACTTCAAGCCGAGCATTTGGAAGACAAATGCATGTGAAATCTGATGAGTTTCATGCCTTCTTAGTCTGCAGAGAAAGTTCAAAGACAACTAAGGCTGGTCAGAGATAACTTACCTTGAAACCCCAAGACAACAACAACAACAACAACAACAAAGCAAGAAAGCAAACAAACAACATAAGAGCTCAAAGGATTTAACAATTCATTGGTATTTCATCAGTTTTTCTACGTATCATTTTATATCTTCCAGCATTAGGTCAAATATCTACTTTTATTCTTTGGTTGCTTGCAAATGTTCTTCAAATTTCTTTATTTTTCTGAGGATCTATGTTTCATGCCGTACCCTTATATTTCAGTACTATATTTAGAAAAATTATACAAATTGGGAATAGCATGTTTTAGCTCATAATTAGTCCCATACTAATTTCCCAGGTCCCTAGCATTACATAGGATAAGGACTTGGGCTTAAGGGAAGAAGAGAAGGATAAAGGAGATAAGTGGAAAACCAACCAATAAACACAATTTAACACAGGGAAGTGGCCTCATACTAGTACTGGCAGAAAGAAATAAAAAGGAGACTAAAGGATAAGTGATAAACACACAAAAGTTTACTGAAGCAGCATCAAAGTATCATATTTTATACTAACTAGAATTATGTTCATAATCATATGAGTATAGTATGTATATGTATATATATATATCCATACGTACATATACACACAAATATTCTGTGTATATGTGTGTGTACGCATGTGGGTGTTAAATGTGCTTATATTACATGCTCTAACAACCCTCACAACACAACATAGATTATTAAATATTCCAATAGTAGGCTCCAAAATCATTGATAATTAATAGTTCATCATGTTAGAACTAATTAAGCCCCAGAAAATATAAACTATATCTCTGCTTCTAGTTGTTTCTTCTGAGCTTTAATATCAAACAGTATTATATTAGACACTTCAGACACAGGATTCAGATAATATTAATAGCATCAAAACATAAAAGCTTCCTTCCTACAAGATAGCTATAACAGATCCAAAAATACTGCACAGAATTCAAAGGTAGCTTAAAAAGAAGCAAGAGTTGGTGGGTTGATGAGCAGGAGGAGGGGGAATGGGATAGAGGGGCTTTGAAGAGGAAACCAAGAAATGGGGTAACATTTAAAATGTAAATAAAGAAAATATCTAATAAGTAAAAATAAAGAAAAAAGAGTCTTACCCAGATTCAGCAGCATCTATATTCTAGAAATATTTATCATCAAGACTAAATATTGATAAATGTCAAATAGTTGACACTAAAATGTTGGTGGACACCAACAGTTGCCTAGTTGGATTTAAGCCCTCTCAACAGTGGATAAATCAACCCTTGAACTGGAAATCTAAAATCATTCCAGTGCTAGTGTGATTTTTGTCTTAGAAAAGAATCTACCTCCTCTTCTTTGTTAGACTAGTATCATTCCTTTTTGAATTTTGATCCTTATTTTATAACTACAGATAAGTTTAATTATCACCACTCATCAGAGAAGATTCTGTTTGCAGCAACTGAGACCATCACAGGTTATCACAACTGAGTTGAGTACAAGGATCAAGATATTTATGTGATGCTATGTGAATCAGATAGATCCTCAACACAGATTCTGCATATGATCAGGGGACATCATGGCATAGAGGGGAAGTAAGTTTTTAAATGCAAAAATACAAGGAATGTTGTTGTCATATACATTATACGTTAGGATATTCTTATTCCTTTCAGATGTAAGTGTGCAACAGAATTTTTCATAAAGAAAGAAAATACTCAATTTATTTGAGTATTTATTCATGAGACAACCTGGGATACTAGCATATATCTTACTGTGACCTCTGATACCAATGTGTAGTTAATACAGAATGGCTTTTGAAGAACTTGGAAAATTGAATAAGAAATAAATTGGTATAAACAGGATGATCTGAAGACCTCAGATGACATAGGTATTTCAATTCACAGATTGTTCTGTCCTTTAAGATGAAAATTATTCCATATGGCTTGTTATGGATAAAAGTGCAGCTGTATAAACAAGGAAGAAGACAAAGCATGTTTACAACACAGTTCCTTAGTTAAGAATTTGATTTTCAAAAAAAAAAAAAAAGTAACCATAATTTTGGCCGGGCCGTGGTGGCGCAGCACTTGGGAGGCAGAGGCAGGCAGATTTCTGAGTTCAAGGCCAGTCTGGTCTACACAGTGAGTTCCAGGACAGCCAGGACAACACAGAGAAACCCTGTCTCAAAAAACAAAAAACAAACAAACAAAAAAAAGAATTTGATTTTCTTTACTAAGGTTGTAACCACTACAATGCCCCCCCAATGAAATTAATTTTGATTCAAGGAGATTTAAATAAATAAATAATGCATTTCAAAGTGATTTACAATGTGCCATCATATTTTACTCTTAAATTTAGTATACATGTTGAAGGTGTTGAATTGAAACTTAATTTGTAGAAAATGAGTCAAATACACTGTTTCTCAATTTGTACTTCTAAATTTTAGTTTCTTTTCAAAGAGTGCATGAAGTAATAATATGAGAATCATAGTCCCTATGATATTAATCTGTTTGAATGTCCAAAGAAATATTTTTATTCACCATTACTCCATAATCTTTTATTCATCAGTTTCTTTTAGTTCTCTTACTTTTCCCATTCAATAAAATTATTAAGCGTGCAGAACAATTCTTTGATTAAAAGAGTCTAACAGGATTAATACCTTTATTTGGAAGAATGAGTTTATGAAGTCACAATCAGGAGATTTGTTAAGCATACTTTTCTGTGTATGTATTGGAATTTCTGCAGAGTATTTGCTTCTGTAGTATTAGTGAAGAAAACATTCTTCTTTTGTGTGTATATTGCACCAGAAAAACAGGTGGATTAGTTTTTGTCTGCCTACAATATAAGAACTTATTGTTTACCAGCAATTCCTGAAGGCAATTGACTTCATAGACCAAAATCTCAAACAGGCACAATTTGAACCACATGTAATAAAACAATTATAACAATTATGAGTTCTGTTACTGAAATGACCCTCATGACCCAAAGTAAGTCATGCATTAAAGGAATTATTTGGCTTAGACTGCCATTCACTGTATATTATCAAAGGAAGTCAGGGCCAGATTTCAAACAGGGCTGGTTTCTGGAGGCAGGATCTAATGCAGAAGCAAGGAGGGATGATGTTTAGTGGTGTGCTTATTCTGGCTTATGCAATCTGATTTCTATATACTCAGGGCAAACTGTCTTAGGACTGAACAACCCACAACAGAATGACCCTCTGTCATTAATCAATATTCAAGAAATGATTTACAAAGGATATTTTGTCAAGTGAGGTTCCTTTCTCTCAGAAATCCAGAGTTTGTGTGCCAGGTTGATATGTGATTAGCCAGTACAGCTTGGTTTGCTCTTGGCTTCGGTTTTTTGAGACAGGATTTCTCTGTGTAGGCTTAGCTGTACTGGAACTTACTATGTTGAGCAGACAGACATAAAACTCACAGGGATCAACTTGAATTTGCTTCCCAAGTGCTGAGACTGAAGTCATTCACCACTAGTAACTGGCTTGGATCCCCCCCCC
>JADRCC010149393.1:0-11324 GCA_019843855.1 Hylomyscus alleni
AAAAGGAGCTGCAGTTTATTTCAACACACATGCTAGGACAAATAGTCATTGCAAAGGTGGATACTGTTGGCTAAATTCTAACTGGGGACTTTCTGGACTGTGGCTCTCCTGTCTGCGGTCTTCCTTCTTTGTTTGCTCTTGGGCTGAGAAGCCAGAGAGAATGGGATTTAATATTAATAATTAAAGCTTTAGACCCAGTGGATTCCTCCAATAAAGATGATGCATGCCTTGAATTTTGAGAGTTTCTGAAATGAATACTCTATTTCCCTAGAGAGCTACTAATTGATCAAGCCAGCTCTTCCTCCCTTGTAAGAATATCTTTGTTTGACAACAGTATGCTGTAAGGTGAAGGGCAGTTGGCTTTCATAAGTCACTGGCTAAATTCTACTGGCAGACAAGAGACAAGACAACAGATGGACACTGCCTGAACGTCGTGCCTTTCTCTCTCTCTCCTCCCTCACACCTGCTGCCAAAGCCTGCTGCTTTTTCTCTGCACAGTCTGGTTGATAACTCTACCTTCCTCTCTCTGACATAGCTTTTCTCTGGCTTCTCAGCAGGCTACTCTCACATTCTCCTCACAGCTCTTCCTGGTCCTGTGGTCCAGTCCCACTTCACAAAGCTAATCTTTGGGGTCCCTGCCAAAGTCAGATTTTCATGTCTTAGATTTTTGACCTCTCACTTTTGATCAGTTCTCAGACAGAAAATGTACCTTCTTTCTATGATCTAGCTAGTTACATATCACAAAATAAAGCTCATGGGTTATTTGATAGGAAGAAATGACTGAAAATCACCATTACACACACACTGAGAGCCGGAATTCAGAACCAAAGCAGGGGGTCTGAAGTCTGTCTAATGCTACTTATTGGCTCAGTTATCTTGAGCTGTGCTTTAGTTACCTTCTATATAAAATAATCATAGTATTTGCTCATAGGGTTTCCCTGAAAATCAAATAAAAATAGTGTTTAAAGTGACTAAAACAGTAGGTGACAAGTGATAAATGTTGCATAAGATTAAAATAAATATATAGTCATTGACATAATATGGTTGCAAGTAGAGCAATTATTTACACACATGATGAAAATAGTACTGTTAAAATTAAAAATTATATATAAAATAGCCATTACAATTTCTCATTTATTATCATCATTCTTCGTACTTAATGATATAAATGTTGTTACTATAAGTTGTTATTAGGGCAAAAAAATTGTTTTATGTTATTCTCAGTACATTGACATGTTTTCAAACATGATGTTTTTATTGAGATTTTGAGATGTCCTGAGACACTTAAGAATCAGAGATGATATAAAAATGAATTAAATCAATTCCTAACCTAAAATATTTCACTCTTAGAAGAATTATGTAGTATATCCTTGGGTCGGAAGTATAGAACATGCTATGAGTGATATACATATATATATATGTATATATATATACATGTATATTGTGTATATGTGTGTGTGCTTAAGATATATATCAAAGATTTTGGTATATATATTATACATAATTATATATTACATATATTATATATATATAATTATATATTAAATTATTGATTTGTTTTATCCTTGTAATCCCTTTTCCTATTATAATCTCATACTTCCACTAAGACTAGAAGTATTATCTCTCTACTGTCTCTGGGCCTGAAGTAGGAAGGAAAGTTTCTAGTTTGCTCTCCTATATGGCAGTATGTCCTTGGATCAGAAGCAAATGAAGACCATAACAGAAGACCACAACTGGACAAACTGCAGAGAACACAAGAAATAAGCTGTAAAATGTATTATAGTACAATTTTCAATTCTGAAGAATTAAACCATCTCAAATTACAAAACTTCTATAAAGCTTTTGTAGTCTACTAACAATTTTTAAAATGCAGATAACAACTATGGAAATAAGACTTTTGGCATGTCCTACAATTATGATGAAGGACATTAACTTACCTCTTATTTAACTCAGAACAAAAGAAGAAAATAAATAAAAAGAAATGGGAGCATTTAAAGTATGGGTGTTTGAGGAATGGTAGCACACACCTATAATCCCATCACTAAGAAGACTGAACCAGGTGAATGACCAGTTCAAGGCCAGTTTAAGTTCTGCTTACTTAGAGAACAACAAAATAAAGATAAGGTTACATGCCTGCCAGATTGCATTTGTTTTCTTATGACCAAAGCAATCGCTGGACATTTTGTCAACCATCACTGTATTTTCAATGGCTCACTAGAGAGTCTAATCCTTAGTCTAGATTGCTGTCAAGTAGCCAACGTTTCTGATAAATAAATCACCTGTTTTATTTCAAAGTCATTGTACCCATCAAACTGTCACTATGAGTCATAATCAAATTAGTGCTTGCTCAAAATGTGAGTCATGGTGATTATGAACAACTGGCAGTTTTTAATACTTAAGCAGGACATGTAAGCATTATACTTCAAAGCAGTTTTTAATCAATGAATATTTTATCTTCTTTTGCATCTCATCTGAATGTAATACAGAAACCAACATCTCACATTTTGTTGGGATGAAAAATAACATATTTGATTTTTTTTTAAATCTTGCATTTAAAACTCAGATTTTTAGATTTTCTCAGTCAACTGTACAGGATAATGGTCCTGAGTACCTCAGATCTGATAAGAACTTCGCATGTTACATGTTTTGAGATACTCAATGAAGCATTCAATCTTGACCACCCCATTTCCCTCTACTTATAAGACATAGAAAAGATTTATTCTTGTCTTTTCACAAAATTCTTAGAAAATACATAATCAATAGTGTTGGGAAGGAGAATACCTCAAGTGCAAAGCATTAACTGTACACTGTGTGTAACTGTTCTGAGCATCAGGCAGTTGACGTGGTATTGATTTGGTGAACAATGAGCCAGAATAATGACCTGAACCTTACGCTGCTCTCTCAAAATTGATTTTCTTATATCATAGAGCCAAGTTTCAAGAATAAAATATAGTAAATATTTTTCCACTTCACAGTCCTTAGGGAGACAGGGCACTATAGGGAGATGTAGAATCTCTTACTATTCCAATGGCTTAAACATAGTTATCAGTCCTTGTCTTCCATACATTGTTATCTTTTGGTCAATTATGCTTTCGATACTGAAACTGATATTCAGTGTCCTAAGAGCAAAATTCAGTTTGTGTAATATGGTGGGAAATTTGCAGAAACCAGAGCCAGGCAACAGCGACCACTAGGTACATGACGATTCTATGCTTTCATTTACATATATGGAACATTGGCTTTTAAAAAATCTCTTGATATAACAAATCTTTAAATGCTAAGACCAGAAGAAAAGAAAGTGAGTTGCCTTTTAATGTTTTTTCCACTGGGAAACAAAAGTAGTAGAACAGATATAGAGGCCAGACAAACCTAGACATTGAGGAGATTTGAAAATTTGCTGGAAACAAAAAATATAGTACCAGAGCAAAGAGGAGGACTGAAAGAAATTTTACCTCATGGGTAGACACTTGGGCTCCTGATGTTTCTACTCATTGACTAAAAATTATCTTAAAAAATATGGTTCTACCCAAGAAGCTGAGGCCTGTCCTGAGAAATTAATCCTTGATTGCTAGCTGCAGTCTGAACACATCCATCCACTTACCTCATGGCCAGTAAGCAAAAACAGAAATGTGGGAGGGAGAGAAGATCTCTCAGTTCCCACAATCGCCTTTCAGAGTTTGCCACTAATTGCCCTAGGCCCCAACTCCTAAACTTTCTATCACCTCCCAGTGATTTCAACACAGGAATCAAGTCTTTATCACATAAGAATCTGAGAAATATTCAACATCCAAATGATTACAATTCATCTTATACCTACTATATTGTATTGGTAGCCCACAACAGTCTGCGAATGTGGCATGATTCATACTCTTGAAGATTTATAGGTTGTACTAGATTCAGGGAGATCAGTGTAAACCTGAGTCCAGACAGAAAACTATACACCTTCATTCCTCTGTGTCTCATTTTAGTTGTCATTCAAACTCAATTACAATATATTATGTGTTATTCACTTTTTCTTACTAAACAAAACCCCAGAATTTGGATAATATGTTCAGAATATAACTTGATTTGGCTCACATTGGCTTATGTTTTTTGAGGCTGGGAGGTTAAAGAACATTGTACTAGTATCTGGTCAACATCTGCTATGAATTCTCCTGCTCAAGTTACAATATAATATGGTGGAGAAAAATCACAGTTTTTAGAAGGATTGTTGTTGGGGTGTGGGAGTCACTGCACAGCCCACTCAGACAGCAATCTCAGTCAGTTAGGGATGGTTTATTGAATGCCACACCAAGACTGATCAATCACGGACACAAGTCAGGCTAAGAAGCTGAATCACAACCCCTAAGTTAAGGTCCTATGGTGCTTTTAAACCCTGAGATCTACAAACATGGAAAGTTAGTATACCAATGAAGATTCAGTAACACATCTTTGTAGTACCCTTATCCTGCTCCCATTGGCTGGGATAGTCAACTGTAGCAGGAGGCTTACCTTATGTAACATTCATGCCATAACTTGCCAATCAGGATGTCAGTTACCCACATATATGCTTTTTTTTCTGCCAAGTATGATGTCAGTTTCTAGGGGGAGGGGTCTTAGAAACTTAAACTTTGTTTGATCCCCTACCCAAAATTGAAGTCTTATGTTTAAATAGATGGAGGTGTCTCTCTTATGCTGGGTCCATCCCAGGGGCAGCTTATAAAGGAAAATACCGTAAAAGTTTATACATGGGTGCAGAAAGTGCTGCTGGGTAGTTGGTTCTAGTCCATGTTTATTGTGGGTAACTATACAAAGAAGTTCTATCGATGGCTTCTTGGCCTTTTGACTAAGATCAAGTGTAAAGAAGTTCTATCATGATTGGTTTCTAAAGGCATAGAAAATATAGAATATGTAATCAACAAGGGCATAGGAAAATTTCCTAGTAACAGCAGAAACAACATATGAGAAAGTTTCCTTATAATTTTATTAACAGCAAAAAGTAGCAGGCTAGCCAGGTAAGTGTTATCTAGGCCTCAACATTTTACTTAGGCCTTAACATACCTTCTAGGCCTTCCATCATGTAATCCAATACTACTCATCTCTCTGTCCCTTTGTAACTACTCTTTGCCTTTTGTAGACTTCCGCTGCAAAAGAAAATAAAAACAAAAATAAAAAATAAACAAAACAAAAAAATCTCATGTGGAAGCTGTAGTGTGTCACAGTGTGTCCCATAGTATACCCATTGCCAAAACATCCTTACTTGCATTGCAGATAGCAGTGACTCATTGCTCTGGTTCAAGGCCTCTGGCTTCAGCAACACCATAAACTAGAACCTCACTGGGACTCCTTTTGGTTATCTGGTTGTTGTCCTGTGTCATAAAGATCCTGCAGATTTGGATCTACAGAATCAATATTTTCTTTTTCTTTTTTTTATAATTTTTATTGAGTATTTTCTGTATTTACATTCCAAATGTTAATCCTTTTCTCTGTTTTCCCACCTCTCAGAAACCCCATATCCCATTCCCCTTCCCCCACTTCTCTGAGTGTGTTCCTCCACCCACCCACCCACTCTCGGCTCCCTGGCCTTGATTCCCCTACACAGCTGTTGAGCCTTCATAGGACCAAGGAACTCTCCTCCCATTGATGCCTGACAAGGCCACCTCTGCTACATATGCAGCTGAAGTCATGTGTACTCCTTGGTTGGTGGCTTAGTACCTGGGAGCTCTGTGGGGTCTGGTTGGTTGATATTGTTGTTCTTCCTATAGAGTTTCAAACTCCTTTGGCTCCTTCAGTCCTTTCTCTAACTCCTCCATTGGGGACCCTACACTCAGTCCAAAAGTTGGTTGCAAGCATCTCCCTCTGTATTTGTAAGGCTCTGGCAGGGCCTCTCAGTAGACAGCTCCTGTCAGCATGCACTTGTTGGCATACACAATAGTGTCCGGGTTTGGTGACTGTATATGGGATGGATCCCCAGGTGGGACATTCTCTGGATGGCCTTTCCTTCAGTCTCTGCTCTACACTGTGTCTCCATATTTCCTCCCATTAGTATTTTGTTCCCCTTTCTAAGAAGGATCGAAGCATCCACACTTTGGTCTTCCTTCTTCTTGAGCTTCATGTGGTCTGTGAATTGTATCTTGGGTATTCCAAGCTTTTGGGCTAATATCCACTTATCAGTGAGTGCATACCAAGTGTGTTCTTTTGTAATTGGGTTACCTCACTCAGGATGATATTTTCTAGTTCCATTCATTTGCTTAAGAATTTCATGAATTCATTGTTTTAATAACTGAGTAGTGCTCCATTATGTAAATGTAGCACATTTTCTGTATCCATTCCTCTGTTGAAGGACATCTGGGTTCTTTCTGGCTTTTGGTTGTTATAAATACGGCTGCTATGAACATAGAGGAACACTTGTTCTTGTGATATGTTGGAGCCCAGGAGTGGTATTGCTGGGTCCTCAGGTTGTACTATGTTCAATTTTCTGAGGAATAGCCAGACAGATTTCCAGAGTGGTTGTACCAGCTTGCAATCCCACCAACAATGGAGGAATGTTCCTTTCTCCACATCCTCACCAGCATCTGCTGTGACCTGAGTTTTTGATCTTCAGGGTTATTTTGATTTACATTTCCCTGATGATTAAGGATATTGAGCATTTCTTTAGGTGTTTCTCAGCCATTTGATATTCCTCAGTTGAAAATTCTTTCTTGGGGGGTGGTGGCACAGGCCTTTAATCCCAGCACTTGGGAGGCAGAGGTAGGCAGATTTCTGAGTTCAAGGCCAGCCTGGTCTACAGAGTGAGCTCCAGGACAGTCAGAGCTACACAGAGAAACCCTGTCTCAGAAAAAAAAATTCTTTAGGTTTGTACCCCATTTTTAATAAGGTTATTTGATTCTCTGGAGTCTGACTTCTTGAGTTCTTTGTATATATTACATATTAGCCCTCTATTGGATGTAAGATAAGCAAAGATCTTTTCTCAATCTGTTGGTTGCTGTTTTGTCCTATTGACAGTGTCCCTTTGCCTTACAGAAGCTTTGCAATTTTATGAGGTCCCATTTGACTATTCTTGATCTTAGAGCATAAGCCATTGGTGTTCTGTTCAGGAAATTTTCCCTGTTACCATGTGTTCAAGGCTCTTTCCCACTTTCTTTTCTATTAGTTTCACTGTATCTGGTTTTATGTTGAGATCCCTGATCCACTTGGACTTGAGCTTTGTACAAGGAGATAAGAATGGATCTATTTGCATTCTTCTACATGCTGACCACCATTTGAACCGACACCATTTGTTGAAAATGCTGTCTTTTTTCCACTGGATGATTTTAGCTCTTTTGTCAAAGTTCAAGTGACCATAGGTGTATGGGTTCATTTCTGGGTCTTCAGTTCCATCCCATTGATCTACTTGTCTGTCATTGTACCAATAACATGCAGTTTTTTTTTATCACTATTGTTCTGAAGTACAGCTTGAAGTAAAGGGTGGTGATTCCCCCAAAAGTTCTTTTATTATTAAGAATAGTTAACCTGGTTTTTTTGTTACTCCAGATGAATTTGCAAATTACTCTTTCTAATTCTATGAACTTAGTTGGAATTTTGATGGGAATTGCATTGAATCTGTAGATTGCTTTTGGCAAGATGGTCATTTTTACTATATTAATCCTGCCAATCCATGAGCATGGGAGTTCTTTCCATTTTCTGAGATCTTCTTTGATTTCTTCCTTTAGAGACTTGAAGTTCTTGTCAAACAGATCTTTCACTTGCTTGGTTAGAGTCACACCAAGGTATTTTATATTATTTGTGACTATTGTGAAAGGTGTTGTTTCCATAATTTCTTTCTCAGCCTGTTTATCCTTTGAGTAGAGTAATTATCGTATACTTAAGTGAACCCAAAAATTCCACCAGAGAACTCCTAAAGCTGATAAACAACTTCAGCAAAGTGGCTGGATATAAAATTAACTCAAACCAATCAATAGCCTTCCTCTACTCAAAGAATCAGTGCTTTCAATACTACAGCAGTTCATAGATGAAATTGGTTTTGGAGTGGGCCCACTCAAAGCCCTGGATCTGGGCCAGGGTGGTAACTGAGTTAGTGAGCCCACCAGCTTTCTTGAACCCACACCATCAGGGTGAGCTAACCAGCACTGGCCTGGATAACTTACTCAATACCTCAGCCTGCAACAGGCAGGTGCAGGTCCAGCTCTCTCACTCTATCACATCCTTGGGACTGGCTCACCAGAGCCTCTAATCCCAGGGGATCTGACACACTTATGGCTTCTGTAGGTAGGCAGCAGGCACACAATTGTTAGACATTTAGGAAGGCAAATCACTCATACATAATAAGAAATGAAGAAAAACATTCTTTAACAAAAAGAATGGACAAACAGTTTTATCAGACTACAATGATCATCTACTATCAATCTATTTAGGCTTCTATAGTGAAATATAGAGACCCAGTGGCTTATCATCAGAAATAGTTTTTCTTAAAGTTCTTGATACCAAAACTTACTGATTGGGACACTAGAAAACTCCCTTCCTTAGTGATGCAATTTTCCTGGTCTTACAGGACTGAGAAAGGGTGTTGTGTGTTCTTTGCTCTACCTATGTATTGCTCAGTCCTTATCATGCCACTTAACCTTAGTTATGTGTATAAAGGTAATGTCCCACATACAACAGCATTAGGGTTTCAGTATATGAAGCTCCCATTTGGAAGGAGCGCATTTGTGTATGTCTTGTAGCAGCTGACAATTCTTCTACTGAGTAGCAAGCAATCCATATAAATGCATAGAGATTTAAAACCTAGGAAACTATGAAAAAACTACCACTTCTACAGATTGCACAAAAGTCACATATACCTTATGAAGCCCAAGCCCTGACTAGTGCTCCCTGCACTGTCCTATCAGCTTTTACTTTTTGTGTTTGGTTAAGATACTTTCTTTCCTCAAAAACCCAAAGCACTTATTTCATTTGACATTCGAATAGTTTTATCTTGATCATAGGAAATTTATTAGTCACCTCCAAATAACTATTATTTGGTCCATAGAAGAGTCTCCTCCCAATTTTTAGCATCCTTGCTTTACTTTTGTATATATTCTCAAAACAAGCCATTCTCCATTTCTCCAGGTCATATTCATTTTTCCCTGTCCAACTGGTAGCTCCTCTTAACTGGGAAAAATAACAATCTTTCACCCAAATTCTAACCACAGAATGTGGGTCTTTACCTTCAGCTCACTTTTCTATAGCCTGGTAGGGCTGTGTATGTCACTCTGTTTTCCAAAGTTCACACCTGAGAGGCTAATTGATTAGATGCCTCCTGTATGAAGGCTAAATTCAAGGTGAATGTCAGTGATAACTAGAGTTAGAAATAAGAGCTGTTTATAGACTCAGAATGCAAAGCTTTATGCAAAAGAAGAGTACTATAAAAATTTCAGCCAATTTTTAAAGTTCTGAATTTGTTTTCCAATGATAAACTTACACATATTTTTATTAAATACAAAGTTTCACATGAATTTTATTTATAGAAAGGAAGGTAGTACATATTAGACAAAGTTGTTATTTTCACTCAGAAAATAAGATAAAAATACATACTTGCAAATAGTGCATCCATCCAAGAACATAATTATATGCTTATATTTTCAATCCTTATAAGAGTGGCCTGGATATTTGTAGACTAAATACAAAAATATATTATACTTAACACAGATTAGTTTAAAATAGTATAAAATATGCTTAACATGAGTTTAAGTGCTTTGGAAGTACCAAGGAATCTAGCAGAGGTAAAATGTTTCCAGATTTCTAATCACAAAATGCATTTATTTCATTGGTGCCAGATAGATATACTCTTTGAAGCCACAGTTTGGGGCAAGATCCACAGGAAGGATAAAGTAGATTAGCCTAATCCATAATGAAACTTTGCTAAGGACAATATGATAAATGCTGGGGCTTTCTAGGACTATAGAGTCTCTGTTGCAACTACTTTGCTCTGTCATTACAGTATGACAAATGTCATAGATAGGGAAGGAAGGGCCAGCTTAGCTGACAAAATACTAGCTGGGCAAGTATAATAAGTTGTATTTGATCCCAAGAATCCAGATTTAAAAAGCTGATTCATATTAGCATCTCAATTCTGTAGAGGCAGAGATAGGTTGATCTCTGAGACATACTGTCCAGCCAGCCTAGCACACTTGATAAGTTCTAGACCATTAATAGACTCTAATCTCTACAGACAAGGTGGAGCATACCCAAGGAAAGATACCTAAAATTAACCTCTGATCGACACATGGATGTATGCACACACACTTATACATGCACCTGAACACCCATATGCATCCAGAAAATATAAACATACACAGACACACATGCATGCACACACACACACACACACACACAGAGGGGAGGGGAGGGAGGGAGAGAATATAACAGATAATATGCTTGTAAGTACTTCCCATATGGAAGTGCTATAACAATAAAGCTCTTTAATGAAAACAGGCCTTCTTATTTAGCCCATAAGCCACTCTATGAATCACTGGAATCAACAGTGCTTTGAGGTAAAAGGCAGACTACCTCAGTACTTAAAAATCATGAAGAGGTTGAAAGCCTGTATACACTCAACAGATATTGCCTCTGTTGTATTTGGGTAAGAAAATCCTGATACTGGTAAATCAGACTCTACTGAAGTGGAAACTTCTAGTTCTTTCAAAAGTCAGTTATGTCAAATGATATTTTGCTGGGGCACACAGGTGAAAAGGATGTCTTGCTTAAGCAAACATGTGAAATATTGTTTTTCCTGAAGCAGACATAGGTGAAAAGATGTTTGAATATAGCAGACACATGAAAGGACGCTTGAAGGAATATAAATATGACCCTACAGACAGTGGGAGATAAGCACTGAGCTTTAGTTTGGTTTGTTCTGCCTCACTTTTCGTTAAGGACAGGCAAGTATTAGTTTACCTTAAATAGCATTGTTGAGCTCAACTTGTGATAACATCATTATTGAGAGAAACTTGCCCAAGAACTGCTCGTGAGGTTCCTTTGGCAGCTTGCTGCTTCTGCAGCCTCGCCTTAGACTGGTTGACAAGCCTGGCAGTTTCTTCAGGATTCAACTACAGCTACCTAGTGTCTGCTTGCTCAAAGGACTGGGATGTAGCTGCTGGTTTGTGCCTGGTGTCTCTCTGCCTAGAGGACTGGTCTGCAGCTGCTGAAACATATTTGGTGTTTGCAATGGGACTGAACTGCTGCCAAAGAAGATCAAGCTCATCTGCAAAGAACTATTGCTGAAAAGGTCCACTTCCCCCATATCCTAATCCTTCCACTACCTCTGCTGGGTGGTGGGCTAGAGGAAAGGTTGAACCCTTATTAAA
>JADRCC010149396.1:0-18226 GCA_019843855.1 Hylomyscus alleni
ACACACACACACACACACACACACACACACACACACACACACACATACACATACACACACAAAACCTGATGGAAATGCTGAAGGCAACCCAGAACTTCAGAATAAAATTGAACAAGGTAATAGAGAAATTGAAGAGAACTCAAGATGAAATGAAGTTGGACTTGAAAAAAAGCCAATAACTCAACTAGAAAAGTCAAAGAAAGACCTTACAACTAGAAAGAATCAAGGAAAAAATTTTTATTAATTATATGTAAAATTCAGATTTTCAAGGAAATTATATCACACATTTTCTGGCCCCCCAAAAACAAACTATTAATGAGTAACAAGAGAAATCTAGGAATCTCATAAATGAATGAAAATTATACCACATTACTCTGAAAAAAAAAACTTGAAAGAGAAAATAAGTTACACTGAAACAAAACAGGAGAAAAATTTTACTAAAACTTATCAATAATTTTACTTTATAGATTTGTTTACTTTTCTTTTATGTACATGAGTACTTAGCCTGGATGTACATATGTGCATTGCATGCATGTCTGCTATAACTGATGTTAGGAGACAGAGCTGGATCAACTGGAAATGGAGTTAAATGATGTTGTAAACCACCATGTGGGTCTTGGAAACAAAAATCCATGCTCTTTGAAAGAGTATTAAGTGCTTTTAACCACTAAGAAATGTCTCCAGCCCCATCAATTGGCTTTCTTTAAAGAAAAACTTCAAATGTTTAGGAAAAAATATATATATATATAATTTCTGTTGCAAAAAAAATTTCTTTGATAAGGAGTGATATCTGTACTTATCTGTGGCTATAAATATAAATATTTAGAAAACAAATACTGAAATAAAAGCTAGTGAAATTATTGAGACTGACTGACAATGTGGCTCCCAGCTCCAACTTAAATATCCATCACACAACTCCTGTACTCAAAGCTCCAAAAATATTAAAGAAGAGGAAGAAAGATTTTAAGAGCCTGGAGACCAGGAAGTCTGCTGTGAGACTGGTTTCTAGCCGTGATAAGAAAATTATTCCCATGAAATTTCAATAACATTGTTGTCTAAAGAAGACCTAAACAATTCCAACAACAGCTAACATCCCAATGGAAATATAAAGAATCTTACAAGGTCCCATTCCTAGATGAAGAGCTATAGGCAAGTAATAACTGCTGAGAAATAAAGATGGCTAGATCAAGTTAAGGAGGAGGGTGACTCCATAGGAAGACCAGCAGTCTCAACTAACCTGGACCCCTGAAATCTCTCACACATTGAGCCACCAACCAGGCAGCTTACACTAGCTGTTCCAAGGCTCCTGACACATATACAGCAGAGGACTTCCTGGTCTGGTCTCAGTGAGAAAAGACTCACCTAACCCTTGAGAGACTTGAGATCTTAGGGAATGGGGAGGCCTGGTAGGGTGTGTAGGGTGTGGGGTTGTGGGGACATCCTCTTGAAGATGGGGGAGGAGGAATGGGATGAGGAACTTTTGGAGGGCAGAATGAGAGGAGGATAATGACTGGACTGTAAAAAAATAAAGATGAAAGGTTTTTTAAAAAAAGAGAAAGATAGATTTACTCTTTTCAAGGAATGAACACCCAATTGGTTATCCAATAACATATAATTCATCCTAGAAACATAAATGTGTACGTATCACTATATGGGCTCAGTAGGTTGTATTCAAAATTTCACATGCTTGCTTTAGCAGAACATTGTTTCTCCTGTGTCTGCTTCAATGAAACATTCCTTCAGGCGTCTGCTTTAGCCTTTCACCTATGTGCAGTTCAGGAAAACACTCCTTGATGCATTTGCCCCAGCAAAACACCATACAACACAATTGACTCTCCAAAGAAGTTCTAAGTTCCACTTTAGTACATAACCCTGGAATTCAGTATATATACAAGGCTGTCCTGAAACTCACAGATATCCTTCTACCTCTGCTTTCCAAGTGCTAGTATTAATAGAATGTACCAGAATACCGGGTTCAAAGTATTCAAAAATAGTATTCTATTAATCAGAAGCTCTACAAGTTGATGTTTAAATTTAAAAAAAAAGAAGAACAAACAGTTGGCTATACTTATCCATAGAAGAATTGTTAACAATATAAAAATTTGGAAGCAACCCATCAAAAGAATGATGAATTTTATATATACACATACACACACATATATATATAGTGAAATGATCTCGGACACTTAAAATGAAACTCCTCTGACACATACCACACATAATGAACACTAACAACATTTTCCTAAGTGAAATAAGCCAGTTATAAGTGTACCAATGCTGTATGATTGAGGTATGTACAACAGTCAACTCAATTGAGACATA
Source organism: Hylomyscus alleni (assembly GCA_019843855.1). NCBI lineage: Eukaryota > Metazoa > Chordata > Mammalia > Rodentia > Muridae > Hylomyscus > Hylomyscus alleni. Next base: position 2,323 of record JADRCC010149396.1, read on the forward strand.
TCATATATTAGTGGCTTTCACCCAGATCCTGATTCCAAAATTACACTTCTCTGATTCTACTTCTCTGATTCTCTTGCATCCTTGTATAGTTACTAGTATTTTTTTAAAGACTAGCAAGGTAGCCAAAGATGCTCTTCCTACATAAGATAATCTGTTATTTGCCTTTAATCTTTAGCTTCTCATATTTTGTGTTACTCAATATATGTGAAAATTGCAGGGATATATATCTTTATATATATCTTCAAGAGTCAGGGTATTTTCCAGCTCCCTAATAATAACATTGATGATTTAAAATCCAGGAAATTCAACTTTGTAGGTTTTTTTCCCCAAACTGAACTTGAACTGCTGGCAAATTTAATATCTAAATTCCAGAGACAGCAGAGACAAGTAAAGGGCACATTTAATCAAAAGCTGCAATGTAAAAGAAAGCTCAACAGATTCTTAATAAGGAATCATGTGCCATTTATAACTACTGCTTACCAAAATCCAGATATATTTAGATACCTAGTATGTAGGCAAGATACCCTAGTGACCAAGCAAGTCAAAAATGATTAAATACATGATTATAGATGCATAAATGATATAAATAACTTCTATACAAACTACATTCCCTGAGTTGCAAATTTATAAAATAAGTACAAGTATAATAACATTCTCTATTACTATACATATGGATACAATTGATTGAATAGTATCATCAGGCACCAGGATATATCTAGGTAAGTAGCAGGTCAGTGATCTAACTTTCTTCCTTCAAAGGTAAAAGAACTGAAACAGTTTCTTAACCTTTAAAATCTCCAAAACTGCAATTATACATTTCCCAAGACAGTGACAACTTTCATTTACAGGCCTCTACTTTCTGCTTATATACAGATGTAACATTTTCCTGTTCCCTGCTCTTTCTATCAGTGCATTTTTGCCTTGTTAAAGAGCTTTAAAATTTCTCTAAGAATGGAAAATGCTAAGCAAAGCAATTTCCAACTCATTCTTGCATACTGCCTCTCTTCTAAACTTTCAAATCCTATTAAACCCAGTCACTCATTTATATCAATATCCTTGAGAAGTTAAGTGGCAATTTACCCCAATTTCATAGAAAAGGGGGGAAAGAATTGAAAGAATTTGCCTATAATTACGTTACTGCACTCACAGAAGCCTATCCTTACTGCTGTGCTATTTCTATTGCTCTAGTAGCAAAGGAGAAAGCACTCACAAGATTCTTCCCCTTTTGCTTACAAAAATAACATTCACATCCATTTGTTATTGTGAAAAGAAAAAAAAAGTGTATGATTCCCTCACAATCCCCCCTTAATAGGGCAAAATTCTCCCAATAAACTTGGTGGGCCACATGCCTGATTGATAAGATTTTTGATTTCAGCAGAAGCAGAAAAGAATTTTGATTATATACTCTTTAATCTAACCACTTGATGAATACTTAAAACAATTTTTTTGAGTCTTAAGTATAATATGTGTTCACTGGAAGTTAGAATAATAATAGATATATCACAGAATTTTTGTAAGTAATAAGTGATTTAAAATATGCTCAGAAGCATATATAAAAGTGTCAGGTATATTCTTGACATCTCTGTTTCTTTTTTTGAGCAAGAATATGTTGAATCTTACTGGACTCAGTAAAAAAAAATTCATTGGGTAAGAATCATTGACTAATCAAACTAGTATTTTTAATTGGTCACAATAATTCTGTAAATAAAAATCCTACAAGTTGATATTATACCCAAAAACTTCAATTATCAAATGAGAGTAGAATTTTAATCAAAACTTATGATCAATTTCTCAAACTTATGGAGATCACTTGTCTCTGTTATTCACTTTGACCAAATTTGTAGTGCAAACAAAAATCCTCCAGGATTTCCTATTTAGTAGACTTTATTAAACAACATAGAAATTGCCTCTATTGAGTAAATGAGTAGATAATAATTCCCCTATATCTTCTTCCTGTGAGTATAGCAGGCACTCTACTATCTGGGTGTACTTTCTGTTGGGTTATCATCCTGGTATGTTCAGCTATGGTAGGCACAGAATGATAAGTGAGCAAAATTATGTTCACTATAGCTTTGCTCCTTGGAAGATTTCTTAATAAAGTTTATCTTGTATTAGTACCATATAAGTCATATAGGGCTCTATTTTCTTCTTATGGCTTCAACTAATAGTAAAGAATTGCCATACAGCCAATGGCTTGGCAGGGAGATGGGGCAGGACTTTTCGATTGTGCAGGTAAGGGATAGAGAGAGGGGAAGATGACAAAAAATTGCCATGACAATGAAGCAGAAAGATGAAACTTAAAGGCTTGATTGCATGTAAGAATCCAGGAAAATGGGCCTTAGGGACACCCCCCCTCCATTGAGTCTGGGGTAGCAGAGATGAAATATAGATTTTTAAAGGTGTTAACTCAGGAATGCCAAAGTGAAGTATTTGCTAGCCATGAGGAGATTTAGAATGACAGGGCTGATAAGTGGGAGAGGATGGGGTGGCGGGCATGGGGAGGGGGGAGGCAACAGGGGTTTGTTCTTATTGTTTTTGATTGTTCATTAAATATTATTTAGAAAATAAAAAAATATATATATAAAATTAAAAAAAAAGAAAAGAAAAAAAAAAGAAGTGCCAGCCATTTGACATCTTCATTGACACTGTAGTAAATATTGAAAGTAGCTATGGACTAATCATTTTTATGATTGAATGAAAACTTAGTAAGAAATCTATCTTGCACTGGATTTGTCACTCTTATTTCTCTTCTATTTCTATAGATGAATTAGCTATAGTGAATTTGTTAAACCACTTTGGCTCCTGGAAGCTTGCATGCTTGCTGCACCTGCACAAGAGCTCTCTGGATTCAAGAATGAAAAAAAAAAACCACCAGCTAATTTTGATATGCTTTTGACTAGCTCAATGGTTGACTCTTCTAAACCTCCCCATGACTAGCAAATACTCCTCTATGGTATTCCTGAGTTAACACCTTTAAAAATCTATATTTCATCTCTGCTACCCCAGACTCAATGGGGGGAGGTGGCGCTAAGGGCCATTTTCCTCGATTCTTACATGCAATCAAGACTTTAAGTTTCATCTTTCTGCTTCCTTGTCATAATGATTCTGTCTTCTTCCCCTCTCTCCATCCCTTGCCTGCACAATCGAAAAGTCCTGTCCCATCTCCCTGCCCAGCCATTGGCTGTATGGCGGTTCTTTACTACCAATTGAAGCCAGATGGAGAGAGAGAAACTCAGGTCTGAAAGAGTGGCTTTTGTGAGCATAAATATGACAAAGCATTAGAAAAAAGTCCCAACATTTAAACTTTTTTGTCCAAATTTTAAAAAGGCTCTTCTTTCGGATACACATTGAACATAACCATAACAATCATGTAAATTACAAAGTGTGCTATATAATTAACATCCAGTCCATCACATTTGCCAATTATAAACTACTATTATTTTTCCTGACTTAAAGAGTTTACAATTCTATATCTGAATTATGTTATGACTTTAATTTCTATTATCATCTGAAAACAATCCTTTCTATATCATCTTCTCAATGCTAAACAACTTGAGTTTAATTATAACACTATAATTAGTCTTCAACTCCATCAGAAATCTGAGAATGAATTAAAGATAATTTGAAGATATAGGAAGCATAAAACATAGCTTCTAAAACTTAACCAATTTGGAGAGACAGTTGACTACCTGGACATTCCCCCATTCCGCAAAGTGTGAAAGCATCAATCTTCAGCCTTCTGGCTCAGGATCATCTGACAGACATTGAAATGAAGAAGAAAGTATGAAAGACTTGTTTACTCTGTCTTTGCAGAGCTAAACTGTCAACTATCCCACATTGTGTTTCCTTACTTGGGCAGTATCTTTTATCTGTTGATGAATAGGGTAATTTGTGTTCAGTGGTTATCTGGCCATAACTGGAACAACTTTATATGGAAGTTTTGATGCTCAGTTTCTTCTTTGAATTAAGAAGGGTGTACTGTCAGGAGCAGACATCAAATGATTAAATGTCATATTCTGTGGATTTCTGATGTTTTTGAATACTATCTATATGAAGCATATCTGAATTGTTGAACCTTCACTACTCTTAGCTATTTCTACTGGAATACTGTAAAAAGCACCTAAATATAATTAGATCAGAATCTAATATGACCAAGAGTTTATTAACTGGCCCTTAACTTGGGTTACTTAATCATTCTAAACAATTTGTAATAATAGTTATTAGAAAGACTGGATCTAAGCCCTGTCTTCTTAAATGAGTATTATAGGCACAATGCCTATATAAGAGTAACAATATTAATTTCAATTTTTCTATCAATATAGTAAATTTATACCAATGATAACCTTAAATCTGCATCAATCTATAAATTTTATACCAATGTAAAGTTATAACTTCATTTTGTATCTATAAAGATTTCTAGCAATGTAATATTGTGGCTATATAATAATTTGCTTAAGAATACATTTAGTAATCCATTTCATCTATTTCCTTCCTGTTCAAATTTATGACCATTTCCAAATTATCCACTAAAATGAACACCTGTCTATAATTTATAAAATAAGAATGACAAGACACCCAAACCAAAGGGATTGGGATGATGACTCTCCATAACTTCTTCCTGCTCAATAGGGGTGACAAAAAAAATCTTTAAAGGTGTGGGGAGGAGGAGGAGGAAAATTAAAAAAAAATGGTTAGACTTAAGAAAGCTAGTGCTTGGGAGGCAGAGGCAGGTGGATTTCTGAGTTCGAGGCCAGCCTAGTCTACAAAGTGAGCTCCAGGACAGCCAGGGCTACACAGAGAAACCCTGTCTGAAAAAAAAAAAACAAAAAACAAAAAAAAAAGAAAAAAAGAAAAAAAAGAAAGCTAGTTTTAGCATTTGTTATCTAGTTTTTGTATGTTTAGAAAGCTTAGGATTTAACTGAATTCAGACAAATTCTGACTGGATTCATTTGAAAGACTGGATGAAGTGAGGTCGTCTGGAATCACCAGCTATTTCTGAAGATGTTTTGGAAACAATTCTCTGGAAACAGCTTCAGGAGATGGGAGGCTGGATCAGTAGGTCATTTCAGTATCCTTGGGATGAATCCTACCAAAGCCGTACATTCTGTAATATATGAATCTCCCAACAAAAATTTTAGTAATATTCAGATATGCATATGGATTGTGCAAGGTGTACAGATCAGTTAAGGATAAAATTTTGTTCCTTGATTGAGCAGGTAAAAGACAACTGCCTTTTTATGAGTTAATTTGATCAATAACCAATTGTGATAAAAGTTCATTCATACCATATGAAGGATGACACAAAGGATTTTAGGGATTCCATAACCAATAAGATTTATTGTCTAATTTTAGCTGAAGTTTTGGCTAGATACATGTTTATGTCTAAGCCAGTTATTGAGCTGTATCCATGTTGAGGAATCAGCAGATAAAGTTAATTGTCCTCTTTGATTTTCTTCAACATTTCTTTTCTGTAACCACTATCTTCAGGGGAAACTCTCTGTTGTATATTATCCATATGATACTGGAAGTGGTCCAAAGCCTTTTGTCCTTTCCTGTCAACACAAACACAGAGCCTCTCTCCCAAAATAGTATGACCTTGATCAGTAATTGTAAATCATTACAGTTAAAGAATGAATTAAATTAATAGCTTGAACTCTCTCCCAGAGGATTTCTAATATCATAAACACCAAACTTATAACCATCTTCATTTTGATAATTAAAACAATTTAAAGTAATTAAAACAATCTAAACAAATATCTGTTGGGACAGTAATACACTATCACTGTAGTTTTCTTACACAATTAAATTTTCAGAGTGAGATCAAGGTCTAAGTTTCTGCTGTTTGAGATAGGTTAGGCTGTCTATCCCATGCTTTTTACCTGCAATTTAAGATAAAAAGCCTCTAAGTATTTATTCATCTATATATTTGACTTTAAATAAATTTCCATCTACCTACTATATAAGCTTATTTCCAGACTTTAATTTTTGTCACACCAGGCTGAATGATCCCAGAAATCACATGTAGACCATTATCAAAGATCCTGAGAGCTGATCTGCCATAGACCTTTGCAAATTTTCTTTAAGACATTTTAATTTTTTTCATTTTTTGTTGGTTATTTGATTTATTTACATTGCAAATGCTATCCTCTCTCCCGGCCTGCGGGGTTTAGTTATTCGGGGGTCAAGGGGGACCATGCCTGTAAGGAAGAATGGGCGAGAGAGAGGAGGAGACCATGCAGAGATTTGTCAAGGTCTGCTTTACTTAGAGCAAGCTGCTCAATATATACTTTACAAAGGCAGGGGAGGGAGAAGGGGAGGGGCGGGGAACAATGGGTTTACTCCAGGGTTGTCCATTGGGCGGATGCTGGCAGGGGGCCCTGCCTCTTGGTAAACAGGCACAGGATTTTTTAACAAGGTGAATGTCAGGCAGTTCTCAGGCTAGTTGAGGGGGCAGGGGGTTGGGTGGCCATGCCTTGGCTCCCAACAATCCTCCTTCCCAGTTTCCCCTCCACAAGCCCCCTATCCATTCCCCCATTCCCACGCTTCTGTGAGGGTGCTCTCCAAACTGCCTAAACACTCCTGCCTCATACCCTTAGCATTCCCCTACCTTGGGTTATGAGCCTTCACAGGACCAAGGGCCTCTCCTCCCACTGATGTCCAACAAGGCCATCTTCTGCTACATATGTGGCTGGAGCCATGGGTCCCTTCATGTGTACTCTTCCATTGGTGAGTTACTCCCTGGGAGCTTTGGGGGGGGGTCTTGTTGGTTGATATTGTTCTTCCTATGGGGTTGTAAACCCCTTCAGCTCCTACAGTAGCTCCTACAGTCCTTGCCTTAACTTTTCCACTGTGGTCCCTGTGCTAAGTCTGATGTTTGGCTACATAATCCACATCTGCATTGTTCAGTCTCTCAGGGGACAGGTATACAAGGCTCCTGTCAATAAGCACTTCTTAGTGTCAGCAATAGTGTCTGGGTTTGGTGTCTGCAGATGGGATGGATCCCTAGGTGGGTCAGTCTCTGGATGGCCTTTCCTTCAGTCTCTGTTCCACTCTTTGTCCCAGCATTACCTTTTGACAAGAAAAATTCTGGATTAATATTTTTGAGATGGGTGAGTGACCCCATCCCTTAAATAGGGGCCATGCCAACCCACTGGATATGGTCTCTACAGGTTCTGTCTCCCCTGTATTTCAGATAATGTCCTCTCTGTTGGGTCCTGGGAACCTCTTAGTTCTGTGGCAGCTGGTACTTTCTAGTAGATACCCCCAGCTCCCCCTTCCCTAGTTCCCCCTTCCCCTGCTCCCCCTCCCCCAGCTACCCTCCTCCATTACTACACACCTACTTTCAAATTCCTGACCCTTTGTACTTCTCCCTCATCTCCTACCATATCTGAACTGGCCCACTTTTTCTGCTTCCTCTCTCCCTCCCTGTTCTGTCTCTTCCTCTATGACCCAGAGATTATTTTCTTCCCCCTTCTGAGTAGGACACACTTTGGTGTAATCTTATTTCTTCTTGGTTTTCATATGGTCTATGAGTTGTTTCATAGGTATTCTGAGCTTCTTTTTGGCTAGTATCCACTTATCAATGAGGACATATCATGAGTGTTCTTTTGTGACTGGATTACCTCACTCAGGATGATATTTTCTAGTTCCATCCATTTGCCAAAGAATTTCATGAAGTCATTGTTTTGAATAGCTGAGTAGTACTCCATTGTGTAGATGTACCACATTTTCTGTATCCATTCTTCTGTTGAGGGACATCTGGGTTGTTTCCAGCTTCTGGCTATTATAAATAAGGCTGCTATGAACACAGTGGAGCATATGTTCTTGCTATATGTTGAAGCATCTTTTGGGTAGATGCTCAGGAATGGTATAGCTGGGTCCTCAGGTAGAATTATTTCTAATTTTCCAAGGAACTGACATAATGATTTCCAGGGGTGTTGTACCAGCTTGCAGTCCCACCAGTAATGGAGGAGTGTTCCTCTTTCTCCACATCCTCACCAGCATCTGCTGTCACCTGAGTTTTTTATCCTAGTCATTCTGACTGGTGTAAGGTGGAATCTCAGGGTTGTTTACATTTGCATTTCCCTGATAACTAAGGATGTTGAACATTTCTTTAACTGCCTCTCAGACATTCAAGTTTCCTCAGTTGAGAATTCTCTGTTTAGTGTTGTATCCCATATTTTTAATATGGTTTCTTGGTTCTCCAGAGTCTAACTTCTTGAGTTCTTTGTATATTTTGGATGTTAGTCCTCTCTCAGATGTAGGCCTGGTAAATATCATTTCCCAATCTGTAGATTGCTGTTTTGTCCTATTGACATTTTTCTTATTCTTTCTCCCTAAATCTTTCTTTGGTAGAACTTAATATCTCTGTGGGCATATATTCTCTTTCTCTTTATATTCCCTTAATTAACATAAGCTTCTATTATCTGTTTGAGATAAGATTATTCTATTTACCCCATGCTTCTAACCTATAAGTGAAATTTAAAAGCCTCAAAGTAATTTTTCATCTATGTATTTAACTTTTTTTAAAAAAAATCTCTTCTATTTATTGTATAAGCCTACTTCCAGTCTCTAATTTGTGTCATATCAGCCTGAATGTAGACCATGTCTGAAGATCTCGAGTGCTATCCTCTCACAGATTTTTCAAAAATTTGTAAAGTATTTTTCTTATTCATTCTATTCTTTCTCTTTGCCTTTATTTCCTATATTTGTGATCAAATCCTGGATTTCTTCATTCCATGTATACTTAAGAACATTTAAACAACTATCATTTTACTCCCTTGTATCCTTAAAAAATTAAATCATATTTTATTTGTCTCTACCCTTTGATTATTTCTTGTAGGAAGTAGGCAGCATCTACCCCTTTACTCTCTATGCCTCTGAGCAGCCAGTCTGTCTCTGCACAGCAGGAACTCTCAGCACCTATGAGCCCAAATTCTCTGTATCATTACAAACCATGGCAAGAAATCCCTACATGGCTTAGGCAAAGTCTATAGCCTGCTTAGAAGTCAATTCTCCCCAAATCCTAATCTAACATTATGGTGTTTGTGTGTGTGCGTGTGTGTGTGTGTGTGTTTGTATGTGTGTGTATTCCATCTGAGAATTTCTAAATAATTTTTAATCCAAACATGGTGGATGTCATCTGTAGCAGTGAATTAGTTAAACTATTTTGGCTTCTGGTGGATCGTGTGCACTTCACCCACCCAAGAACTATCTGAATTCAAGAATGAATGACACATACACACACATACATACACACAGCACCTAATTTTGATATGCCTTGACTATCTTAATAGTTGGCCACTTCTAAACCTCCACCATGGCTAGCAAATACACTACTCCAGTAGTCCTGAGTTAATATCTTTAAAAATCTAAATTGTCTCTGCTACCCCAGACCCAATGGGGAAAGTGGCCTCTAGGGTTTTTCCAGATTCCTAAGTGCCAATGGACCTTGAAGTTTCACTTTTCTGCCTCCCTGTCATGGCAATTCTCTGTCCTCTTCTCCTTTCTCTCTATCCCTTGCCCATGCAATCTAAAAGTCCTGTCTCTTCTCCTTAACTAGCCATTAGCTGTATGGCAATTCTTTGTAATCAAACAAAGTTGGCCAATGGTTGGGAAACTAAGGTCTGGAATTTCAGCTTTGGTGAGCCAAAATAAGTCAAAGCATTAGAACCAATTCCCAACATAGATGCTGTTTTCAAGTGGCTTTGCCTACATTCTTAAAAATAATTGATAATAATAAACCATTAATTTTGCTTTTGACACTCTTTCCTTTCTCCCTTTTTCTTTTCTTTTTCTTGTTTTATTTTGGAGGGAGAGCTTTGGATTTTTTTTTAACTACTTACAAACTTGGGGGAATCATTTAATTATTTCAATCATATGCACAATGCAAAATTTATACAAACATTGTGTGTATGCTCTCTTGTATTATTAAAGTAAAAAATTCAAAATTCTGCAGTATTTGACACTGAGCAACTTACAGTAACAAAGGATCTTGGAAAGAAGAGTATAATTAAATGCACAAAAAGCTCAAATCAAGAAATATTCATAACAAATATATATATATAAAACATAAAAGATTAGAGCAACATATTCTCACTTGTGCATATAAGCATTATATTTCTCCTTTACACAATTTGAAGTAAATTTCTTAAATATAATATTTGCAAATGATGATTAAAGGTGAATATTTCTTAAGAATGACCAAAATTAAGTTATGGTAAAAAAAATGTTTTCATTCATGAGTACCTCTTTCTTCTTGTGATGTTTGTGTAGTGTAGAGGAAACTATTAGCATTTCCAATATTTTCAGATGGTGATATGTTATTCTTTGTCATTTTTACAAAACCCTAGACATATTGAGAACAGGAAAACTCTATTGAGGAGTAAGTACCAGCAATTTGACCTGTAGGCATTAGTATGAAGAATCTTCTTTTTCCTATTTATTTACTTACTTATTTTACATCAAGATCACTGTTCCTCTCCTCCCAGCCCCATACAATCCCTCCCCTTCTCCTCTGACAGTGTCGAGGCCACTCTGGAAATCCCCCCAACATGGGACATTATGAATTTTGCTGCCAAGTGGGTGGAACTAGAAAATATCAGCCTGAGGGAGGTAACTTGGACCCAAAAGTACATACATAGTAGGTACTCATAGGTGGATATTAGCCAAAAGGTACAGGATACCAATACTATAACCCACTGATCTAAAGAAGCTAAACAAGGAGGAAGGCTAGAGCAAGGATGTCTCAATCTTACGTATAAAGGGAAATAAATAGTCATAGGATGCAGATGGAAGGAAGGAGCAGGGTGAGAGAGGGGTTGTGGAGGGAAATGGGAGGTTAGGACCAAGTGTGAGGAAATATAAAAGGGTGGGTCAGAGGACCAGAAGAATGATTGGAAATCTGTGGCTGGCTGGGATGCAGTGTATCTCTACACCATGCCAGAAACCTGCTATGAGGAAGGATTCTTGCACTCAATGAGAGTGAGTTTAGCAGAGACTCCTAGTAGTGAGGATATGGAACCTAAAGTGGCTTCCTCCTGTAGCCAAACAGAACCTCCAATGGAGGAATAAGGACACCAACTGACCCAGAAAACTTTCAACCAAAAATTTGCCCTTTCTAAAAGAAATACAGTGACAAAGATGAGGCCGAGACTGAGGTAATGGCCAATCAATATTCAGACCAACTTGAGACTCATCCAATGCGTAAGCACAAATCCCTGACATTAATGATACTCTCTTATGCTTGTCAAGAGGAGCCTAGCATGACTGTCCTCTGAGAGGTTCAACTTAACAGCAAACTGACACAGATGCAGAATTCCAGAGCCAAACATTGGATGGAGCTTGTAGAGTCTTACATAAGAGTTGGGGGTAGGATCAAGGGACACAGAGGGGATAGAAATTCTACAGAAAGACCAACAGAGTCAAATAATCTTGACCAATGGTGGCTATCAGAGACTGAAACATCAACCAAAGAGCATACATGGGCTAGGCCTGAGCTCCCTGTATATATGTAGTAGATATATGTAGTAGATGTGCACTTTGGTTTTCTTGTAGGTGCCAAACAACTGGAGCAGGGACTATATCCCTAAAGCCTGTCTGTGGAATCTATTTCCCTAACTGGGCTGCTTTGTCTGGCCTCCGTGGGAGAGGATGTGTCTAAACCTGTGTTTCTGGTTCTGTTATATTTTTATCAGATTATATGAAGTTGGCAGTTATATTGATTTGTAAGTTATAGCTGCATGTAATAGAAATGTAATTATAAGAACATGATAAGCTGGATATTGGTTACAAGATGGAACGATTCACTTATCAATAAGTTGAATAAAAAAGACACTAAGGGTATGATTATAATTACTGAACAAGGTGAAAAGTAAAGGAGGATCAGGTATAGGAAAAAATTAAAACCCCAGTTTTATAAGTCTCATGTCTGAGCTATCAGTTGGAGAAATCAGTAGCAATTATACTCTCTAAACTTCAATCCCCAAAGTCAGAAGAGACAGCTGAAAATGTAATGTATTTGGTGATCATTAGAATGTGGACTTAGATATGGCTGTAAGATAGCCTTCAGTTCCTGAGATAATAAATGTAGAGAAGAAACAGAAGAGATCACTAGTCTGAACTCTGAAGTACACCAGTGTTTGAAGTCTAGTATCAGAGTAGCATCTATCAAAGGATACTCAAAGCAAATCCTGGATAATATTAGGAAACATGTAGCACTTATCTCTAAATATTTTTCATTAGTTTAAAAAGTTTAAATGTTGGAGTGAGCAATCTTATATTCAATAAACATATTTTCAGTAATCCTTTAAAATGTTAATTGTATAAAGCAGTTATGTCTGAATATATAGAAACATAAATTTCTAATTTATAAAATAAAAAATAGATATTCTACTCTTTATGCATATAAACATATAATAATAATTATGTGAATAAAGGTGATTTATTTAGTAGACATAATGTTAAAAATGACATGTACAGCTAAAAAAGAATGAACAACCAATGTAATTTCATATTATTTTCATATTATTACCAGTTTATATGAATGCTTCCTTTTAACTTAATATTTTTCTTCAAGTCCAAATTAACTTAAATTTACATGACAACTATGAGAAATTTCTACTAAAGTATGTTAATATACTATTGAACATAGTACCTTTACTCATTTTATGGCACAATAACAGACCCATTTCTTCCTTTGTCCATGATTCCTAAAACGATGTGAATTGTCCAGAATTCAGTGTTAATTGTGTGAACAAATATATTTAATCTGTTTAACTCTAGAATTGTGCTAAAATGATTCTAAAATAATAGGTTTTGTGCCATATCATAAAAGAAAATGGTAATTGATAGTTGAGTACATACAATTTTTAAAACCACAACAAGAATTATTATATGAGCATAGGTTCAATTTCTTTAATGTAGACCAGAAATATTTAAGCTGAGAAAATTGATATCCTAGAGAAAGTAGTTATTGAAACCTTTGCATTGTTATTCAAGCAGATTTTAAGGTACATGAAGGTAAGAGAATCCTTATGACTTCTTGCTGATTGAGTATATGATGAACAAAGTTTAGAAAATATTATCTCACCTAGAAATGGAGATTTAGAACTAAAAATGGAATAAAGACATTAGATTAAAGGTGCAAGGGAAAAAGATCAAGTAACCTGTAAAGACAGACCTATTAGAATTATTATACCTGACCTCTCAGCAAAGATTCTAAAAGATAGAAAACCATGGACCAATGACCAGCAGACTCTAAGGGACCAGAGACGCCAGCCCAATCTATGATATCCAACAAAACTTTCAGTCACCATAGATGGAGAAAACAGGATATTCCACAATAAAGTCAAATTTAAACAAGTCTACGTATTACATAATTAGCCCCACAGAAAACTCCAGAAGAAAAACTCTAATAAAACGAAGTTAAATACAACCATGAAACACAGGGAGTAAATAATTATGCACAAATAAATCCATTAGAAGACACACACACACACAGACACACACACACACACACACACACACACACACACACTCTACCACCACTACTAACAACAACCACAACAAAATTATAGTAATCAACAATCATTGATCCCTGATATTTTCAACATCAATGGTCTCAATTCTCCAAATAAAAAACATAGACAAGAGAATGGATATGAAAACAGGGTCATTCTTTTGCTACATGTAAAAATCACACCTTAACATCAAAGATATTACATCTGGGTAAAGGGTTGGAAAATGTTATTTCCACTCCAAGAGAAATAATCCATAACCAATACTACTTGAGTAAACAAGAACTAGAGATTAGATAGCCAATCTACAATGAAACCAAACACAAATGGCCTTGAAAAACAGATGGGGAAGGACACTACATACCCTTCAAGAAAATAAAACCAACAAAATGTAAACAATGTAAACAGAGCCCTGTAGGGTTATTAAGGTCTTGCTTCTGGTCTGCCACAGGGCATGGCCACTGGGGGAGACAGGCCATGGGAAGTTGACCATGCTTACCACATGCTGTCACCAGGTGGGTATTGGTCCACAGGGAGGGCAGCCCTGAGAAACTGCTCTGGGGTTGGGGAAGTGCAGTCTGAGGGTCAGGACAGCGAGAGCTTGCTCAGGTGGTCCTTGGGTCTACAAAGAGGCTGGGGCTGTCTGGTTCTCAGACTCTTAAACAAGTCACCACTGGATGCCAGAGAAGAGCCAAGAATGGCATGGGGACCTGTTGGCTGGATCTAGCCCAGGGCCAAAGGGGAAAATGGGTTCACTCCAGCTGGTCCTTGGCTCAGCAGGTGGCAGTCTTGGGCTTGGGCTTGGCTTTGTGGGAGCACAGAGGGGCCTTCTACAGGGGACTAAACACACGAAGGCCTTCTCCATGGCTCTGCAGTGGATCCTGATGAAAAGAGGCAGTCCATGATTTTAAGGCATTTATTGTTATGGTGGAAAGTGGGTGAGTAAAACCATACCCCACTTCTCAAGGTGGTGCTGAGGTTAAATATATTTTGCAAGGAGGAGTGTCTAGGAAAGAAAGCTTACTGGCTAAACCCTCCAGGCCTTTTCGTACCTCATTCAAATGGAGATCTGTCTTGAGCATATGTGACCACAGGTATGTCCTCTACATGTGTAGGGTCTTGGGGCATGACTGATGGCCACAAATCTATGCTAGGGCAGGGGAGGCTGCAGCTAGCGACAGAGGCCTGGTACCCAGGAACAGGCAAAGTGCCTATTATCCTTTCAGGGTTCCTGGATTTTCAAGCCTTAGCTCAACTGGGACCCAGGCTACCTTTCACGGTCCCACAGAGCCCCATTGCCAAGGACAACATTCATACAACTCATCAAAAATGGAGAATTCAAGCTTATGCTTACATGGAACCTTCATCCCTTCATTCTAGTCTCTTAGTACAGGAAGACACTCTGCAGACTACCAAAACAGAAACGTGGACACTAACACAGCCACAAAAGCTTTGATCTATAACCAATCTGTCTTGCCTGCAAAATATGCTAGGGTAAATGTGGCACACAGGACTTGTGAAAGTAACCAATTAACGTGTTATTGGACTTAAGGCCCACTCCAAAAGAAACAATCTATAACCAATACTACTTGAGTAAACAAGAACCAGAGATTAGATAGCCAATCTACAATGAAACCAAACACAAATGGCCTTTAAAAAATATCAATAAAATGACTCCTAATGATATTCTTCTACACTCACAGATAATTGCCTTATTCAATCATCATTAGAGGAGTTTCCTCCAATAGAAAATAGAAACAGATGCAAAGCTCCAAAGATGTTAGGCAAACATTATTCAGAGAGTATAAATTGGACTCAAATTTAATAAAATATCTTCTCTTAGTGCTTGGGGAATCCTGTGAAAGAGGAGGTAGAAATATGGTAAGAGTCAGAGAGAATGAAGGATACCAGAAGAACATGATACTCTGAATTAACTCAGCAAGGCTAATATAAGCTTACAGAGACTCAAGCAGTGAGCACAGGACCTACACAGAGCCTTTCACATATACAGCATAGCTATTTGATTAGTATTATTATGAGACCCCTGACTGTGAGATTGAGTGGGTCTCTGAATCTTATGCCTTCTTTTGGGACTATTCTTTTCCTGTTTGGTTGTCTTATCCATCTTGAATATGATACTTTTTGCTTCATCTTATTATATTTTGTCATGTTTGTTTTTTATCTCTTACAAGCCTGTTATTTAATCAGGATATAAGGCATGAGAAAAGAACTTTTTTCAAAAAGAAGAAAAAGAGGAAGAGGAAGAAGAAGAAGAAGAAGAAGAAGAAGAAGAAGAAGAAGAAGAAGAAGAAGAAGAAGAAGAAGAAGAAGAAGAAGAAGAAGAAGAAGAAGAAGAAGAAGAAGAAGAAGAAGAAGAAGAAGAAGAA
>JADRCC010149399.1:0-11907 GCA_019843855.1 Hylomyscus alleni
CCCAATGCAGGAGTTAGAGAAAGAACCAATGGAGTTGAAGGGTTTGCAGCCTCTTGGGACGAACAACAATATGGACTAACCAAGCCCTCAGAGCTCCCAGGGACTCAACCACCAACCAAGGACTATACATGGTGGGACTGATTGTTCTGGCAGCATGTGTATAGCAGAGGATTGCAAAGTCGGTCATCAATGGGAGGAGAGGCCCTTGGCCCTGTGAAGGTTCTGTGCCCCAGTGTAGGGGAATGACAGGGCTGATAAGTGGGAGAAGGTGGGGTGGCAGGCATGGGGATGGGGGAGGAAACAGGGGTTTGTTCTTGTTGTTTTTGTTTGTTCATTAAAAAGAAAAAAATAAAAAATTTAAAAAATATATTAAATTTGAAATCATCATGAGAGGTTAGAATCAGACTCTGGGAGAGGTAAAAGAAATCATCCTCATTGATTATATCTGGAGTGTCACAGTGACAAAGTATATTCATATTGTGTTGTAAATGAATACATGCTTTCCCACATACATATCTGACTATATGTGCCGATTTGATTTTGCAGAGTGGTGATCTCCCTTTTTTGCTCTAAAATCTTGCTTTGGAGGTTAGGGATCTCTGTTTCCTGCAACTCTTCCCATTCCCATATAAGTTAATGTCTGTATAATCTGAAACTCATCACACTCACATACATGTCACACACACAATAATGTAAATTAAATTAAACTTTTAGATGTATTTTCAGCAAAGGAAAGTGATATCCATCCTCATTTGCAGGTTACTAAGATTAGCCTGGAACTTTCTCTCCAGGCTAACCCATTTTCCTAATCAGCTTCCTGTATTTTTATTCCATTTAAATACAGTATATTCTTAGTAACTCAATTATAAACAGAGCCAGTTGTTTATTTTACAAGAACCATATTACTTTAGTTTCTGAGTTAATGCCTTCTCAAAAATCAAATGCATTAACTTCTACTTTGCAATTATTTAATTCTTAGGGCTACATGTTCTTGTTTTATGAATGCCCTGTGCAGAAATGAAGCTTTCTACAAAATTAAGCTTTCTCACTGAGGTTTTACTTTATACCTCTATTGAAAACTGTGAATATTTTAAATATTTACCAAGCACTACAGATATAAACAACTAATTTTAGATATTACATAGAAGTTTAAAAATGACAAGATTTTTTAGCCTTAGAATAACATAGTGTTTATGGGTAAAGTATTTTGAGATGAAGCATACCTACATTTTAATTTCTGTACTGTAATGATAAAAATGACTAGATTTTATGTTTGCAAGTTTTCAAATAGACTCTATAGATAAAAAATTGGAATTACTTAAAAATCTATAAAAATTCTGATTCCAACTAATTTCTCCCATAACAAAAAAGAGAAAAAATGAAAATGGAAGTGAAGAGAAGTAGTATAATATACTTTGCATTACTGTGTGTATGACTGTGTGTGTGTGTGTGTGTGCGTGTCTGTATGTGCACATGCATGCACATGTGTGCATGCATCCATTTCAAAGTATAGACAAATAGTAACTTATGTAGTATAAGAAGAGAGGCAGGGAACAGCATTTGGACCTCCAAATCTACTCATAGTTCAGTGGAGACCATTCTGCAGAACCTCCCTGGCATATATAGTTTTTTATACACTTGGGAGGGCACATCCTTAACAGAAGATGGTACTAGAAGTTGATGAACCTTTATTACTTGGGGAAATATAGCAAATAAATAGGCTTGAGGATAACAAATGGCATTAACAAAGTTGGAAGTAATGTAGGAAGGGCACTTAAAAGGGTATGCTTGACTTTATGTGATTTTCTCAAGAATGAAAATGGCTTTGAAATATAAAAATGAGGCTGAAAACTTTCAAGAGCAAGTGTGCATATTAGATCTTTGGCTGAATCTCACATCTTTCTCCTTCTTCATTCAACCCATGAGGAAACCAACTTAATATGTTTTTGTAGTGAAATTTTTTCAGTTATGCCATTATATATTATGCCTGTAAAGAATGTATTTACCTCTAAGCACCGTTTAATTCATTTTATCACCTCTTTCACTCCAAATTCAAATGAACCTCAAACTTAAAAATATAAAATGTGATGCAGAAAAAAAGCTAGGACTCAGACCTGGACAGATGTGGTAGATCTCTCAATGTATTTTAAAACTACAAGAGCTAAAAGTCCAATGTGGCTTAGTTAGCATTTTGACTCATGCCAAGGACTCACACAGTAAGACATGAACAGCCTTGGCTGTCTGGGATTGCAGTAAAATGGTCATAAAAGTACTTATATTGTATTCAGTGATGAGATTTCAGCAGCAGCATTCAAAATGAATAAAGAAGTCTTTACTGATGACAGTTTAAACCCTTAAAATTTAATGCCTCATGCAGCACACTCATCAGAAACAAAATAACAAATTTTCAAATACTTCATGTTAAATAGGTAAGTGCTGATCCATGTAGGAAGAAAGTACGTGATATTGTTAAGATGTTAACAAATTTTCCTTATGAAATGATTATCAAGTTGATGGTATATACATTTCCTTAATTAATATGCAAGCCAATTGAGCAACTTACCATTTTTTTTAATACTGTTGAATGTTATTGAAAATTATTCTCTATAAATTGTTCAGATTATTCCTGTGACTTATACAAATGGGTAGGGCCTCACAAATCAAAGGCTAGGTAATAACTCCAGCTTTACAACATTATTAATTTTTTTGTTGTTAAGAAATATTACCATGAATTGCTATTGCCTAGAGAAATTATCAAAATATCCAAACAACTCCAAAAATCTTAATATTGTATTAAGAAATGTACAGAAAACCCAATGGCTTTTGAACATCTTTGAATATGTACATTTTGTGAAATTATGTAGTATATTTGAAGACTAAATGGTAAAATTTATTCAAGAGCTGAGAATGGCAGCATCATAGAGAAAATTTGGAAGCACTGTTCTGGAGTTTTCTCTGCCTAATATTCATTTTGTACCCCTGTTTATTGGGCTGTATTCCCTTAATAATAATAAATAATAAGATTCATAGACATTTTCTTTCAAGCATTTAGTCATTTTCACTCTCATATTTTCCCTTTCTACTTCTCCCCATCCCACTAGTGCCTTTCCCCAAGACAGCTTTATTACTGCTTTCATGTCAATTGTACACATATATCTCATTTCATGGATATATATAAAACATACGATCCATAAAATGAGAGAAAACATGAAATATTTGTCTAAGTTAGGCTTATTTCATTTAATATGATCCAGTCATTTCATTTTCGAGAATATGAAGTCATTTCACTCTTTGTGACTGAATGAAATTCCAACGTGTGTATGCAATCATGAGAGTTCATGTGTATGTGTGTGTGTGTGTGTCTACCTATAATTTTTGTAAGGGAAATATAGATTTCTATAACTGAAGGTATTGTATGAAAACTGATAGAGTGAATTTTCTTCCAGCTGATATGAAATTAATATAATGTAATATTAATATAATATAATTTGGTGTTTCAAAATAAGACTAGAATGTTGCTTGTCAAGCAATTGGGTAAAATGGTTGGTCTTATAGATCATTTTTGAAAGGCAAAACCAGCTGACCTATAATAAATTCTCTCAAGGAATCTTACACAGGGTAAACATCCAGTCAAGAAACTTCATAACAATTATTAAGCTTCATGGAATTAAACTTCCCGTCAGCACAAGTTTTTATCCATAAAATATGATTTGGTCATTTTGTAGAATACCAAGGATCAAAGATTTATGTGTCTGCCAGTAACAGAGCTGACTCCATTTTTATGGAAGGGGAGGATGACAATGGTCTGAAATTTTGGGAAAATATAGTGAGGACCAGAAGAAAGGAGAATCACTACTTTGTTCAAACATTTCATGATAATACCTTGCATGCTAATTTAAAAAGAAATAGAGGTTGGAAATAACAGCAATTCTACAACTCATCACAATGGAGAATATACTACAGAAGAGGAATTCTGGCTTGAATGATGTTTGGCTCAAGATAGAAAACTGATTTAAATCTATAACATTACTTGGTATGATATACTAATAATTCAAATCATCTATGCTTTACCTTTCTAATTTTAGAGACTTTCTGAAAGAAGTACCTAAGGGAGTATATTTAATTTAAAAATTGTAGACACATTTAGATAGTCTAGGAAATTAGGTTTTCCCTTCAGTTTTAGTGGAAATTTAAGACTAGGAAATATAAAATCATATATGTTTATTTTTATGTAATCATCAATAAGGCAAAGAATAGAAAGATTTTTATTTTAGAGCAGAACACCAGGTTTTATGTCTTCCAAAGAATTCTTAATGCAATTTCATGAAATACTTTGCAGGAGTTATTAAAATTTAGTTTTGTGTTGAACTTTACATAACTATTACATATTTATATAAACATTAACTAGTCTTTTATGCCTGGGACAGGGAGACAAATAACAAATGGCTCTTGAAAGCTTGGTGTTTTAAAGGGCTTGCAAAGAGTTAGAGCAATCCAAAATATATGAAACAGCAAGAAGGAGTAATTAAACTAAGCATTTCCTGAAAGGGTTGACTCAGTTATAACCATAGTTGCCTCGTTGTGTCCCTACCAAAGCAAGAAAATCTTAAAACACTTTTGTGTCTCATTTCCCAAACTGTACAATGGACTTTCTGTTTAGGTTAGTTATAATTAATAGGTGAGTCAATAAGTACTGTATTTTGGTAACTAGTCCCATCCCATCTAATTTTAAGATAATGCATGATTATTTTTGGACTACATGGCTAATTCATCTTTTCCTCTAATATAAATTAAACTAATTCTGGTTAATTTTGAAAATACAAAATTATATTTTATATAATTTATAAAATAATTTATATAATTTATATTTATAAGGTACCATGTAATATTTTAATATACATGTATATTGTAAAATGCTTAAATCAGCTTAAGCATATTTTTCCCTCAAATAGTTATCAATTCTTCATTGTGAAAACATTCACAATCTTTCTAATTTTTGACATGCGTGTGAATGTTCTGATGAGGTGGCCCAAGCAGTTAAGGCAATGAACTACTTGAAATACACAGAAAACTATTATTGTCTATAGTTAACCCTGCTGTGCAATAGTACAACAAAACTTCTTGATTTTATTTAGCTGTAATTTTGTATCCATGGACTTGCCATTCCTAACTTTATTTTTCTCTGCCCTTTCTTTCACCTAGGCTACTATTCTAATCTTAAGTTCTATGACATCAACTTTTTAGATTTCACACTTGGTGAGGTCATGGAATACTTATCATTTTGTACCTGGCTTACTTCAGTATAGATAATGACTTGCCACCAATATGGCTATAAATTATGCTATTTTATTTTATGGCTTTTATGGCTTTTATGCATATGTACATTCTTCATTCACTCATTAGTTGATGGATAGCTACAATATACCAATGCAGTATATCTTGGCTATTGTGAATAGTGCTACATATTTGTTTCAGCTCATTCCCTATTAGTTATTCCTTTATTAGTAGTACACTTTGTAGGTTGATTTTATACTCTAAAATATTTTGTTGAGTTTGTTTTTTAGGTCTAATAAGTTTTATGAACTTTCTGTGGTTTCCTACCTATGAGATCATGTCTTTAGCAAACACTAAAAATCTGACTTTTTCAATTTAGATGCTACTTAGTGATTGCTCTGCCTAAGATTTCCAGCACTATGTTCACAACAGTGGTGAAAGTGGGTATCTTTATTGTAGTCCATATTTTAAAGAGAACAACTTTCAACATTCCCCCATTCGATATAATGTTAGTACTCAAAGTGTTAGCTAGAACAATAAGACAACAAAAAGTGATGAAGGGGATACAAATTGGTAAAGAAGAAATAAAGACATCACTATTTGCAGATGATATGATAGTATACATAAGTGACCCCAAAAATTCTACCAGAGAACTTCTCCAGCTGATAAACAACTTCAGCAAAGTGGCCAGATATAAAACTAACTCAAATAAATCAGTAGCCTTCCTTTATACAAAAGATAAAGAGGCTGAGAAAGAAATCAGAGAAACAACTCCCTTCACAATAGCCACAAATAATATAAAATAACTTGGGGTAACTCTAACCAAACAAGAGAAAGACCTGTGTGACAATAACTTCAAGTCTCTCAAGAAAGAAATCGAAGAAAATATCAGAAAATGGAGACATCTCCCATGCTCATGGATTGACAGAATTAACATAGTATAAATGGCCATCCTATCACAGGCAATCTATAGATTCCATGCCATCCCTATCAAAATCCCGACACAATTCTTCAAAGACATGGAAAGAGCAATTCTCAAATTCACCTGTAAAGGCAAAAAGCCAAGAATAGCTAAAACAATTCTTAACAATAAAAGAACAGCTTGATGATTCACCATTCCTGACCTCAAGCTTTACTACAGAGCAATAGTGATAAAAACTGTATGGTATTGGTACAGAGACAGACAAGTTGATCAGTGGAATAGAATTGAAGACCCATAAATAAAACCACACATTTAAAGACACTTGATCTTTGACAAAGACGCCAAAAATATACAATGGAAAAAAGAAAGCACCTTCAATAAATGCTGCTGGTCTAACTGGCTGTCTGTATGTAAAGCAATGAAAATAGACCCATATTTGTCACCTTGTACAAACCTCAAGTCCATGTGGATCAAGGACCTCAATCTAAAAACAGATACACTGAATCTAATAGAAAAGAAAGTGGGAAAGAGCCTTGAACTCATTGGCCCAGGGGGGAATTTTCTAAACAGAACTCGAATAGCTCATGCTTTAACATAAAGAATTGTTAAATGGGACCTCATGAAACTAGAAAACTTCTGTAAGGCAAAGGACATAGTCAATAGGACAATTCGGCAACCTACAGATTGGGAAAAAATCTTCACTAACCTCACATGTGATAGAGGGGTAATATCCAAAATATATAAACTCAAGGAGCTAATCACCAAAAAACCAAACAACCCAATCAAAAAATGGTGCATAGAACTAAACTGAGAATTCACAACTGAAGAATCTTGAAAGGTTGAGAAGCACCTAAAGAAATGTTCAAAGTCCTTAGTGATCAGAGAAATGCAAATCAAAACGACCTTGACATTTCACCTTACACCAATCAGAATGGCTATGATCAAAACCTCAGGTGACAACACATGTTGGTCAGAATGTGGAGAAAGAGGAACACTCCTCCATTGCTGGTGGGATTGCAAACTGGTACAACCACTCTGGAAATCAACCTGGAGGTGCCTCAGAAAATTGAAAATCTACCTGAAGACCCAGCTGTGCCACACTTGGAAACATACCTGAAAGATGCCCCAGACCATCCCACAGGGGGCATGTGTTCCACTATCTTCATAGTGGCCTTATTTGTGATAGCCTGAAGCTCGAAACAACTCAGATGTCCCATGACAGAAGAATGGATAGAGAAACTGTGTTTCATTTACACAATAGAATACTACTCAGCTACTAAGAATGAGGTCATCCTGAGTTTTGCAGGCAAATGGATAGAACTAGAAAATATCATACTGAGTGAGGTAACTCAGACCCAAAAGGACATGCATGGTATGTACTCACTAATAAGTAGATCTTAGCAAAAACAAAAACAAAACAAAACAAAACAAAAAAACCCAACATACAGTCCACAGAACTCAAAAATGTCAACAAGCTGAAGTGCTCAAGTGAGGATGCCTCAGTCCCACTTGGAGGGAGAAGAAAGCAATCACAAGTGGGGAGGGAGAGGGGGACCTGGGAGGGAAAGTGGACTGAATGGGGCTAGTAGCAGGAAGAGGGGAACGTGATCTGGTATTGGGTGAGGGAAAAGGACTGGAGCCCTGCAGGCCAGCAGAAAGAATGGAAACAAGCAACCTCAGCAAATAGGAGGTTGGGGGACCCTCCAGAATGCACCAGAGACCTGGGAAGTGAGAGACTCTCAGGACTCAAAGGGAGGTACCTTAGATGAAATGCCCAACAGTGGGGAGAAGCAACTTGTAGAGCCCACCTCCAGCAGGAAGACGGGTATCAAGTGAGGGATGGAGTTGCCAACCCACAATCAAAACTCTAACCCATAATTGTTCCTGTCTGAAAGAACTGCGGGGACAGAAATGGAGAGGAGCCTGAGGAAAAGAAGGTCCAGGGACAGGCCCAAAGTGGGATCCAGTTCAAGGGGAGGTCCCAAGGCCTCACACTATTACTGAGGCTATGGAGCGCTCACAAAAAGAGACCTATCATGACTGCCCTCAGAAAGACTCAACAAGCAGCTGAAAGAGCCAGATGCAGTTATTTGCATCCAGCCAATGGACAGAAACAGCTGACCCTGTGGTTGAATTAGGGAAGGCTGAAAGAAGCTGAAGAGAAGGGTAATCCTGTAGGAGGACCAGAAGTCTCAGTTAACCTGTACCCCCAAGATCTCTCAAACACTGGACCACCAAAGAGACAGCATACACCAGCTGATATGAGGCCCCCAACACACATACAGCAGAGGACTTCTGGGTCTGTGTTCATTCAGGAGGACCCAGGGAGTTTAGAGGTCAGGTGGGGTAGGTGGTGGGGACATCCACTTGGAGACAGGGGGGTGGGGGAGGTATGGGATGTGGAACAGTCAGAGGGTGGATGGGGTGGTGGTAGGGAATGGGATATGGAGTGTAAAAAATAAATTAATTTAAAAAAAAAAAAGAAGAAGAAAGAGAACAACTTTCAACATTCCCCCATTCGATATGTTAGTTTGTTGGCTTAGTATAGATGGTTGTAATTATGTTGAGGTATGCACTTTGCCAGCCTGGCTTTTAGCATTGCTATCATAAAAGGATGTTGAATGCCCTTGAACTCTTTTTCTGTTTCAACTGAGTGGGACTTAGGCTTCTTTGTCACTAGTCCTGTTGATATGGTATTTCATAATTAAATTATTTGTGTGTCTTTAACCCATCTTATATCCTTGGGATGAAATCTTGAAGCATTGTGAATAATATTTTTAACTACTAGTGTTTACTCACTAGTATTTTGTTAAAGAATTTCATGTCTGTTCATAAAAGATACTGGTGTATATTTGTTTTTGTTGTTCTGGCCGTATCTTTCCCTGTTATTAGTTATGCTGGCTTTGTAGATACAGGTGTAAGAATTCCTTCTATTTTTAAATCTTTAGAGAATTTGGGACCTTGGAACCCCTGGATCATGGTGCTAGGTGTGGTGAGGAACTTTTGGGCCACAGCCTGTAGCCTGCACATTGCCCTGGTGTACTCCCAGCTGTGTTCCTGGGGAGTTACACATTAATTTGCTCTGCAGTTAGATGGAGTTTTATATTTTGGAGAACATGAAAGTTTCCAGTGAATTATCCTCTGTCACAAGCAGTAACTGAAGTCAGTGAAGCACTTACAGAAACCATGGGGCTCGTTGACAAATCCTGTTATGAAAACGGTTGGCTGATCAAGATAACAGTGACCCTTCAGACTGAACGAACTAATGAGTGAAGACATTGAAGATGTAAATATGAAATCCATTGAAAGCTGAAAATGGTACTCCCCAAAGAAAACAATGCGAAATGACTTGCTCTAGCATGGTTGTTTTAAATTAATAGTAGATAGAAGACTTGAAATAACTTTTCTCAATACTGATGGAAAAGAAACTACTCTCAAATGAAGGAAATCTGTAAACTTCCTAATGGGTTCAGATAAACACTATATATCCTAGGTTAGGGATTTAGACTAGGGGCTAGGCTCTGGTGTTCAGAATTCACGAAATTATCTATACTGAAAAGTGGTTAGAAGCCTGGGTGTAGTGACATAACATCTCAAATCCAAAGTCTCAGAAGATGGATATGTGTGAGTTCAAGGTCAGCCTGATTTATGTAGCAAGTTCCATTCCAGTGGTTATAACAATCTGATATTCCAGGATAACAATGTGAGTCTTACATGACTGAGGTCAAAAGACTTAACGTACCTTCCCACTGGAAATGCCAGTGAAGTACAGAAAAGGGTTTACCATGTACTGCATTGGCTGCTACTGTTCTTACAGTGAAACAGTAGCTTTTTAGCACAGTGAGAAACCAAACATTCATCCTCTTAAAAAAAGAGAATTAGTGCTGGGCGGTGGTGGCGCACGCCTTTAATCCCAGCACTTGGGAGGCAGAGGCAGGCGGATTTCTGAGTTCGAGGCCAGCCTGGTCTACAGAGTGAATTCCAGGACAGCCAGGGCTATACAGAGAAACCCTGTTTCGAAAAAAAAAAAGAGAGAGAATTAGTATTGTTCCTTGAACATTTTCTTTTTTTTAATTAGATATTTTCTTTATTTACATTTCAAATGATATCTTCTCTCCCGGTTTCCCCTCTGAGGGGGAAAAAAAAAAGACCTGTTCCCTCTCTCCTACCCCTGCTCACCAACCCACTCTCTCCCACTTCCTGGCCCTGGCATTCCCCTACACTGGGGCATAGAACCTTCACAGGACCAAGGGCCTCTCCTGCCCTTGATGACCAACTTGGCCATCTTCTGCTATATATGCTTCTGGAGCCATGAGTCCCACCATGTGTAGTCCTTGGTTGGTAGTTGAGTCCCTGGGAGCTCTGAGGGTACTAGTTAGTTCATATTGTTGTTCCTCCTATGGGGCTGCAAACCATTCAGCTCCTTGGGTCCTTTCTCTAGCTCCTTCATTGGGGAGAATTAGTATTGTTCCTTGAACATTTTCGAGGTCACTTTAATTCTTTTTAGTATGTGTCTCTTTCATGTTTCTTTATTATTATTCTAAATCTTACACAACAACTTCATTGAAGTCTACCGGCACTTCAGTGAAGTATGCGGACAATATATCTTTAGTATTATGCCATTACTCACACTATAGTTTGATCAAATATTTCCCCTATATGCTATTGGATATTGTGAGAATAGCAATAGAGTGTTCTATTTAACCATCAAACATATTCATGAAATCTAGGAGAGGAAAAGCCTACTATATGATCAATATTTTAATTTTACCTGCTCTTTTTCTTAATATTTCAAAGATCCTTCTTTATTAACTCTTAAATTAATTTAAATTTAATTCTAAAAATTAAAAAAAATAATTTGGTCTGTTTCAATTCTCAGTATCCTTTCTTATGCTCTTCTCTCATACACTGAAACACTTTTTCATGCAAACAAGTTCCCCTCCAAGTTTGATGTCTTTGTGATTCACTGATTTTAATTAGGGTTACTTGCATGAACATGGATGAGGATTAATTTATGGGAGCATGATCAACTTCACAGTGGCATCACTACAGAAGGAAATAACAACATCTTCAACAACAATGAGCTGCAAATAGTCTCACAGAGCAAGGTGGGACTCCCATAAGACCCTTCCCATCTAGGATGTTGATGGGCCCATTCTTGAACAAATCTTATGCAGATGAGCACAGTTACAGTGAGTTCATAAGTACAAGATCCATGTCAGGTGCAAGCCACAATAACAACCTGCAAGTGATGGTGCAATTGTGGCATGACTATTATGGGGGAAACTTGCCACTTTCAGATAAGATTAGAAGCTGAAGCCTGCTTCGCAAAAGGAAATTGATGCCTAATACAGTAAGCCTAATTAAGAGCCTGTAGTTATGGAGATCATAAGCCTTAGGAGGAATCTACTACTGTTGCTTTCCTAAGTAGGCATAGTATCAAAGTGCTTTTTAAATACTTAGGCTTATAACAATAGATTAGTGCTGCTCTGAGCTTTGGTCAAAAATGTTTCTTTTTCCAGTGAGTGATGTAGACATTTAAGTGTTGAGAACATGACACTTTAGCAGGGCAATGATGGCTCATGCCTTTAATCCCAGCACTTGGGAGGCAGAGGCAGGTGGATTTCTGAGTTCCAGGACAGCCTGGTCTACAGAGTGAGTTCCAGGACAGCCAGGGCTACACAGAGAAACCCTGTCTCGAAAAACAAAAC
>JADRCC010149401.1:0-14081 GCA_019843855.1 Hylomyscus alleni
TTTTTTTTTTCACATCATAAACTCTGTAGGCCATGGCCACTTGTTCAGATACTACTGAAAAGAAATAGCAGGTAAACATCCAGGTGAACTGCAAGTTGCAGAGAAATGACAAACACAGTATGAGAGGTTTGTAAGTAAGATGCCTTTTCAACACAGAAAGGTCACCATTCTTTTGTATGGAGACACTTCTCTCCTCATGTCTCAGGAGGGAAGTGCTGGATGTCTAAGCCTTAACACTGCCAACAGTGAATGCTGTTGGAGTAGGAATGCAATTCTGTGCACTGAGGATGCTAGTGTAGTGTGTAGCCTGTCTCTACCTGAAGGCAGCAGTCATATACTATTCCCCTGGTTATAAATATCATAACTGTCCAGTCATTTCCAGTGTGCTCTGTTCATATCATTAGGCTTAACACTGACCCTTACCCAATGAACCTTTATACAAGGTCCAAAGTTATGATCTTTATGGTGTAATATTTCACAAGTCTATTCATAGGTTGAAGACAACTTAAAAATGAGATGCCAGTTTATTCTAAAATTGTTCATAATCATTGGTACTACCAAGACATTTCAAAATAGAAAATTTTATTTTCAGGGAGCAGAGGAAACGTGTAGCATTTCATGACAGGTACCTCAGGATTCTGGCATCTCCACCATAAGTTTATTGAGATTCCAGTATACACAATTCATTCCCAACTTCATATACAGGCCTCTCTCCACATTTTTGAAGGATTTCCAGTTCTGAACACATTGTCTGGCCTTAGATTCTGTCAGGTTATTTTTCAAGATTCTAATAAAACTGCAATCTTGCATCAATTTTCATCAGATTCAGTACCATGTGGAACATGCTGCCATATTCTTCAGTCAGGTGTGATAAAGCTTCAACATGATGTTCATGTTGTTCCAACTTGAAACAATGTAGAATCATCTGAGAAGAAGGAATCTCATTCATTCATTCCCCCATGGAATGGACTGCATACATGCCTGTTGAAAGCTCCATTTTGTAGTGATAAGTATGGTATTCTGTGGACCTCTGTTCATGGTTCCAATCTTTGGTAGGTGTTTTGGTTTGTACAAGAAGGTAAGAGGAGTTACCCATGGAGTACAAAGTACTAAATAATATTCCTTAGTGATATCTCTTTTAATTCTTTCTTCTATATTTCTTCCTTGTTTCCTGACCTGTGCTCTCTCAATGATGGAAAGTGAATCTTCTGCCCTGCTTACTATGTTAAGTTTTCTCCAGAATGAAGCCCAACTGTGTTGGTATCAATAATTGGAGGATTACAGCTCATCTGTTGCCTCTTGTTGGTAAGCTCTCCAGAAGCTCCCCTTCCATTGCCATTGTCACTGTGCCAGCATAGTTCTAGTCACACAAAAGTGCAATAACAATGTTGAATTGTTTGAAGAACAAAAGTACTCATTAAATCCCCAAACTCTAATGTGTAAATCTTGATAGTCTTTGATCAGCATCTTTTCCTGAAAAGCTCCTCTGCCTCTCTACTTTATTCAACATGAGCATGAACCCAGGGCTAGTCCCATCATGCAGCCACTGCATCTACCTTCCTCATTTATTACTCTGTCCCCCAGCTTCCTTTCTCATGTCTACATACTCATTCCTGTTTCTGATGCACATGTCACACACCAGATTTGGGTGATGATATATACAGACCTCTGCATTTCATTGTACTCCTCACCCTTTCATGATTGACTCTTGGCACCTAGCGCTCCACCCAGTTTACAGGTGAGTTCCCACAGTAGTGAGCCCAGACTTGCAGTCTGGATTGGAGGTTGCCTTGCTAATGATGTACAAATTACGCATGGGTGTACACTGTGGGCAAGCCTCAACCTTGTCCTCCAGTGCCATCTCCTATTCCCAGCCCTCCTCCAGATCAAACAGCACCTGCACTGGGCTTCCCTCTTTAGTATTTCAAATACAAACCCAATTTTGCTAAGTAGATACTTGCAGACCTTGTTTGGTTAGAGAGATTGTCAGGGCTTCCTTTCTGATAACGATTGCTGGACATTTGCCCTCCCAGAATGTCAGGATTCTATTAATCCTCTCACTTTATAACATTTTTTTTCCATCAGGTTCAGTACGATCTGGAACTTGCTGCCATGAAATGTGGTAGACACTCACTATGTTGGTTATGTTGGGTTAATGTGACCAAATCAAAAATCATTTAAGAAGTAACCATAACTGAGAACATTCCTCCATGAAATAATTTGTAGAAAAGCCTCTTGAGGCCTCTGTTGGTGATTCCAAGATTTTGGAAGAGGTTCATGGCTGAAAAAGAAGGAAATGTGAGGTATCTATGGAATGAAAGCCATTATGTAGTATTACGTAGAGATAGCTGCTTCAGTTCTTATGTCTAAGATTTGTCCTTGTTTACTGAACTCTATTCTCTGAATGATGGACAGTGAAATGCCTATCCTTATTTCTATGGTAATTTGTCCCAGAATTAAGACCACTTGTGACACTGCCTATTTGTATTGACTTACAGCTTAGTCATTTGTCTTGTTGGTGAGCTCTCCAGAATTTCTCCCTCAGTGTTCCAGGATATTTCTGTTCAAATGCATACTGCACTATTTCTCTTGGATTTCTGGAGACTAAAGATGACTATTCCACTACCCACTCATGCTAATGAGAAACTCTTGATGCAGAGTTCTCTGAACACTTTTGTTTGTGTGAATGTATTCCCTCAATTACTCTTGTCCAAACCATGCATTTAACCACAGGTCTATGGCCTATCCTGTAGATTCTGCAGCTAACAGCTTCAATTGGTATGCTAGACCTCAGATTTATTTGTGATTTCTGTACTCCAGTTTATTTCCATGAATAACAAATCTCATACCTGGTTTACAGACCAGATCTACAAGCCTTTACCTTCCAGTGCCTTCTTCACTCTTCCTTGCTTGCCACCCAATGTCCTGGTGTATTCCCTTCAGTAGTGAGTCATCAAGTATAGTCTCAATGGCAGGAGGCCTACATATGTATGTCCAGATTTGACATGGGCTTTCTTTGTTCACAAGTCTGAATTCTACCTTCCAGTCCCTTCTCCTATTACTAGGCCTCCCACATGTCACAGAGCACCTGGACTGGACTTCCTTATTTAATACTCTCAAAAACAAACCCAATTCTGCTCTGTAGGAACTCCCAGACCATGCTCTATTAGACTCATTTGACACAGTTTGAAGTAGATTGACTAGCTTTGAGCCTCTCAGACTATTTCTCAGGATTCTACTAACTCTGAAATCTTATATCACTTTTTGCATCAGAATGAGTACTATATGTATCATGCTGCCACATTATACTACCTAGAGTGGTAGAGCCTCACTGTGATTTTTTTTTATACCAACTTGATTCTTCTGAGGCTAAGGAGTCACAATTGAGAATATTCTTCCATGAAATGGTCTGTAGAAAAGTCTCATTAGATCTCCACTGAGCTATGTTCTTATGGTAGTATGTAATCATCTGTGGGTATTGCAATGTTTTTGGAGGTGATTCAGGATTGTTCGAGAAAGCAAGCTGAAATACCAATGGGGTGTAAAGCCTTAAGCAGTAATCCCTAATGGTATCCATCCAATTCTGTACCTGCCTCTAGATTTCTTCCTTTATTCCCGACTTGTGTTTAATCACAGAGGGACAGTAAAGCTACTGTCCAGCTAATATGGTATATTATTCCAGAATTAATCCTAACTATGAGGTTCCAAATGTGTATAGACATAGAATTCAGACATTGTCTTTTGTTAGTGAGCTGTCCAGAAGCTCCTTTCCCAGACCACCTTCATTGTGCCAGGATAGTTCTGGTCATACAAATCCCACACTATTTCTATTGCTTTCCTAGAGAACTAAGATATCCATTATATTCCCACATTCTAAGCTTAACTCTATGCAGATTTAAAACCTTTGCCTGAGTAACTTCCTTGGAACTCTCCTGACCATGCCATCCTCAGAACTACAAGCATGGATCCTAGCATGCAGCTTCCTCATCTAACATTCTCAGTACTTTCTCTAGCTTCCAGCTTCCTTTGATAATTGTGCACTGTCAGTATCATTTCCTAGGGACAGGACACATACCATCTTTGCAGGAAGAAATTTACAGAAGTTTTTTCTCATTTCCTGCTCAAAATAATGTTTTAGGAACCCAACTTTTTGGTTAGTATGCTCTAAGAGTGAATCAACAAATATAGTCACATTGGCAGGGGGCCAACATAAGTATGTCTGGATTTCACTTGGGTGTCTTTGGTGGTCAAATTTGAAACTTGCCCTCCACTTCCTCCTATTATCCTTAGCCTCCCTGAGGTTACATAGAACCTATACTGTGCTTCCTTCTTTAGTATCCCTAAATACTAGCCTACTGTGATCTGTGCTTACTCCCAGACCATGTTTCTCTATGGTCAGGCATTGATCATTTTGTGCAGCTTTAGCATCTAACTTCTTTTTTTATTAGATGTTCTCCTTATTTACAATAAATCCTTTCCCAGATTCTCCTCCAAAAAAATAAAAATAAATAAATTAAAATAAACAAAAACTAAAACAAACAACTGTTCCCTTCCTCCCCTGCTCTCCAACCCACCCACTCCTGCATACTGGCCCCGGCATTCCCCTACACAAGGACATAGAACCTTCACAGGGACAAGGGCCTTTCCTCCCATTGATGACCAACTTGGCCATCCTCTTTTCTACATATGCTGCTGGTTCCATGAGTCTCACTATGTGTACTCTTTGGTTGGTGTTTTAGTCCCTGGGAGCTCTGAGGGTACTAGTTATTTCATTTTGTTGTTCATCCTAAGGGGCTGCAAACCCTTCAGCTCCTTGGGTCCTTTCTCTAGCTCCTTCATTGGGGACCCTGGACTCAGTCCAATGGATGGCTGTGAGCCTCTACATCTGTATTATTAGAGTATTGTCAGAGCCTCTCAAGAGACAGCTATATCAGGTTCCTGTCATCCAGTACTTGCTGGTATCCACAATAGTGTCTAGATTTGATGATTGAATATGGGAAGGATTCCCAGGTGGAACAGTCTCTGAGTTGTTATTCCTTTAGTCTCTGCTCCATAGTTTGTCTCTATAACTCCTTTCATGGTTATTTTGTTCCCCCTTTTAAGAAGAAACGAAGTATCCACACTTTGGTCTTCCTTTTTCTTGAGTTTCTTATGGTTTGTGGTTTGTACTTTGTGTATTCCAATCTTCCGGGCAAATATCAACTTATCAGAGAATGCATACCATGTGTGTTCTTTTGTGATTGGGTTACCTCAGTCAGGATGATATTCTCAAGGTCCATCCATTTCCCTAAGAATTTCATAAATTCATTGTTTTCAATAGCTGAATAGTACTCCATTTTGTAGATGTACCTAATTTTCTGTATCCATTCCTCTCTTGAAGGGCATCTGGGTTGTTTCCAGTTTCTAGCTATTATAAATAAGACTGCTATGAACATATTGGATCATGTGTCCTTATTACATGTTGGAGCATCTTCTGTGTGTATGCCCAGGAGTGGTATAGCTGGGTTCTCTGGTAAAATTATGTCCAATTTCTGTAAGAACTGCCAAAGTGATTTCCAGAGTGGTTGTACCAGCTTGCAGCCCTACCAGCAATGAAGGAGTGTTCCTCCTTCTCTACAACCTCACCAGCATCTACTGTCACCAGAGTTTTTTATCCTAGACATTCTGACTGGTGTGAGGTGGAATCTGAGGGTTGTTTTGATTTGCATTTCCCTGAAGACTAAGGATGATTAACATTTCTTTAGGTGCTTCTCAGCCATTCAGTATTCCTCAGTTGAGAATTTTTTGTTTAGCTCTATACCCCATTTTTTAATAGGGTTATTTGTTTCTCTGAAGTCTAACTTCTTGAGTTCTTTGTATATATTGGATGTTAGCCCCCTATCAGATATAGGATTGGTAAAGATATTTTCCAAATTTGTTGGTGCCATTTTTTCCTATTGATAGTGTCTTTTACCTTACAGAAGCTTTGCAAATTTACGAGGTCCCAATTGTTGACTCTTGATCTTAGAGCATAAGCTATTGGTGTCCTGTTCAGGAAACTTTCTCCTGTGCCTATGTGCTCAAGGCTCTTCCACATTTTCTTTTCTATTAGTTTCAGTTTATCTGGTTTTATATGGAAGTCCTTGATCCACTTGGACTTGAGCTTGTACAAGGAGATAGGAATGTATGAACTTGTATTCTTCTTCATGCTAACCACCAGTTGAGCCAGCACCTTTTAGTGAAAAAGCTGTCTTTTTTCTACTGGATGGTTTTAGCTCCTTTTTGAAAGATCAAGTGGTCATAGGTTTGTGGGTTCATTTCTGGGTCTTCAATTCTATTCCATTGATCTACATACCTGTCACTGTACCAATACCATGCAGTTTTTATCACAATTGCTTTGTAATACCACTTAAGGTCTGTGATGTTGATTCCACCAGCGGTTCCTTTATTCTTGAGAATAGTTTTGACTATCCTGTTCTGTTTTTGTTTTTTGTTATTCCAGATGAATATGCAAATTTCTCTATCTAAGTTTGTGAAGAATTGAGTTGGAATTTTGATGGGGATTGCATTGAATCTGTAGATTGCCTTCGGCAAGATGGCCATTTTTACTGTATTAATCCTGCCAATCCACGAGCATGGGAGATCTTTTCATCTTCTGAGATCCTCTCCACTTTCCTTCTTCAGAAACTTGAAGTTTTTGTCAAACAGATCTTTTACTTGCTTAGTTAGAGTCACCCCAAGGTATTTTATATTATTTGTGACTATTGTGAAGGGTGTTGTTTCCCTAATTTCTTTCTCAGCCTATTAATCCTTGGTGTAGAGGAAGGCCACTGATTTGCTTGAGTTAATTTTATGTCAAGCTACTTTGCTGAAGTTGTTTATAAGGTTTAGGATCTCTCTGGTGAATTTTTGGGGTCACTTAAGTATACTATCATATCATCAGCAAATAGTGATAATTTGACTTCTTCCTTTCCATTTCGTATCCCTTTGATCTCCTTTTGTTGTCTAATTCTTCTGGCTAGGACTTCAAGTACAATACTGAATAGGTAGGGAGAGAGTTGGCAGTCTATTCTTGTCCCTGCTGATGAACTTGTGGGAGGGATTTTGGCTTACCTATCCTACCTGGTTTCACTTGTAACAAGGGAGAATTGAATGAAAGATGGCTGAGTTAACACACACCTGTGTTGGCTAATATTTACAAATCTTCTGCGTGGATAAGGTAATATAAAATGGCTAGCCAGGTCCCTGACTCCGTGTTCCAGAAGACCCATTCATATCTTGGCTGCTGGGCAGCTACAGGTACCTGGTATCTTTCTAGAAAAATTGTCCATTTCATCCAAGTTTTCCAGTTTTGTTGAGTATAGGTTTTTGTAGTATAAAATTTGTAACAATTTCTCTAGTGGTGGCCTGTTTCCTTAATCTCTACAACCCTAGGTCTACACACTACCTTTCACACTTTAAATTTTATAGCCCTGTTTTATGTCCCTAGAATGAAGCATTTTATCTGATTAAATTCACTGTCTACCCTTTTCTTTGAGCGCAATGGTCATATAACATCATTGTCTGCTGTGCTACTCAATTCTTGAATACAAAAGACTATTTGTAAGTAAGCTGAGACCTCAATAGAGAATGATCACTACATTCTATTTTAGAGACAGATAAGGAGTCATATTTCTGGAACGTGGTGTTTGATGTCTTAGCATTGACAGTGCTGACAGGGTTGGACGCTAGCTTGAAATCCTGTACACTGTGGATACTTTTGCCCCCTACGGCCTATCTATAATATAAGGCAGCAAGAGTCTTCTGTTCCCAAGATCCTGTTCCCATAACACAAATCGACAGGAATTTTCATTGTGCACTATGACACAAATAATGTGTATCAGAGAGGACAGCTCAACAGAATTGGTTTTCTTATTTGATCACTGAGTTCATACTTATGCCAAAATGTTTGGAGGCATGTACTCTCACTCCAGGAGCCATTTCACAAAACTCAAACATATAATTCTTTTCTGATACAATGTGCTAGCCCTTCTCTCTATAAGCTGAATTCAATTTCATCATACAAATTAAATTTATCCATCTAAGATGATCCAGATTTTGAAACAGTCCCAGAAGTTTAAAAAATTCAGTCTTTTTGATGTTCTGAACAGATTTTTAAATGTGATACTCCGAACAAACTTAAAACAGCTTACCTAATCTTCATATACAAGGTACAAATTTTGTGTTACCATCATAAAAATATGGGAAACTCCAGGGATACAGCAGCTTGAATGAAGATTTAATTTTATGAGTGGAAATTCTGAATCTAGCAGCTCTGTATCTTCCTTGTAGGAATATGATAGTCATTTTCATTTTAAAAAGTTTTAAGGATAGCTAGGATTCCAGCTTTGATGGGTAGAGCCTGAAGTGTATAATATGGAATTTTCTTACCACACACTTGTAGCTTTCCATAACATTCACAATACCTCCTGGATTTTCCAGGCTCCTAGCTTCACATGTGTAGCATGAACTTATTTCATAGATTAATGTAGGCCAATTTTTAGACATCCTTGGAGGACATCCATTCCTGACTCACATTGCCTAGGCTTAGAGTCCCTCATAATAACTTCCATGATTCTACTGAATTTTTCTATCTCCATACACCATGGATCATCATGCCAATTAGTTTTTCAAAGTTTTGATGGAGCCTAGTTATTTTGGTTAGAGTTTGGGCAACTTGCAGCTCAATTGAGATAATGTCTCTCAGAAAATGGCCTGCAGGAATACTGATCCTGTGTTGTTTGTTTAATGATTGATCTGGAACGAAGTAGCTTACTGTTAATGGAAATTATTGGTCTAGGAGAACCCTGCTCATTGTGCGTGATACCAACCATAGGCTCGTGACTTGGACTATATAAGAAGGCTTTCTTAGATAGTTTCATTGCTGTGAGGAGATACTATGACTAAGGCAGATCTATAAAGTACAACCTAAAATCAGGGTCTAGCTCAGAGTTTCTGAGATTTAGACCTTTTTAAATCTACCTCAGGTAGCATGGCAGTATCCACACAGTCATGGTACTGAGGAAAGAGATGAGTATTTTGCATCTTGATCTCACTGCACACAGGAGAACTTTCTTCAAATTGGCTAAGAGGAGTGTCCCCAAGTCTTAGAGTCACACACATTCTCCAACCAAGACCAAATCCTGGTCTTCTCCAACAAACCATACTTCATAACAAGGCCTCTAACTGGGCCAAGCTTATCCAAACCACCACAAAGGTCATCTGAGGTACCTCTAAAGACCCAGAGAATAAGCAATGTTCCTATATGGTTTCTGTTTCATCATTTACTCCATATTTTTAATATTATTCCTGGTCTAACATCCTTGTATAATAGGCTGTGAGGCCAGTATGCAGTGACAATTTTGGAATTTTGTTTTTTTAAAGAACACAGAAATATTATAAGTTAATATGTTCATTTTAATTACTGGTGTGGCATAAAAGGCTGCTCTGACTATCTACAGTAGCTGACTATATGTTGATCCATGCTCCAACATGGGTGTAATGTCGTCTATTTTAGTTTGTTTCTGCAATCATGTAGTGTTCATAATTCTTGTGACTTTTCAGAGGGTATAATAACGTTAGGGCCCTGAAAGTGAGGGCAGTTTGTTGTTTGTTGTCTATCAAAGCTCATTGTAGTTGGTCGAGGTCAATTTACTACTACTTCGCAAAGAAGAAAAAGAAATTCAATACCTTGATGGCCAAAAATTGCACAAATGAAATTAATATACCTAATAAATATGAAATAGGTATTTAATAATGTTAATTGCCTTGCCCTTTATCCATTTTCTAATTCATATTTAATATTAGGGGTTGAAAGTATGTAAAACAAATGGGGAATGGTGGAAGGAAGAAGAACCCACAAAGAAGCAAACACCAGCTACATTACTGCCATGCTTTCTTTGGTGAGGTATCCCAGAATCAAGTCAAGTTATACTGTCACCACACATTAAGCTTAACTCACCGTGAATGCTGTTGCCTTTACCCAATGTGATCTCTATACATATTACTTCTAGTCTCATCCACAGTGTAATAGGAATGGACCCAGTAACAGATCCAGCACTGACTATCTTTGGTGATTTCCCCCATGAAAAAAAACTGTTAATGTGAACACTATAATGTGCAACTCTGGAAGCAAACTAAATGCTACCTTTATGTTTTGTATATGAATTTAGAAGGTAATATTTATGTATTATGTACATATATATATAATTAGAACACATATATTATGTAGTATTCATGTATCTCATATTATATATTCTTGTATTATGAATACATAAATCTTATTAATTTATATATTTATATGTGTATGTTCAAAAGAGCAGTGGTTATTCTTTCAAAGAAACTGAATACAATTCTTAACATTCACATGGTGGCTCTCAAAAATCTACAAATTCAGTAGCATGTGTATATACATGCTACATATACATACATGAAGGCAAAGCATCTATATACACAAAATAAAGTATTTCTTTTAAGATACACTTAAATTGGTCTACCTGCCTTTACCTCCATAGTTCTAGGATTACAGATGTATGCCACTAGGCTGGGTTCATGTAACACTGGAGATGAAATTCAGGACTTTGTGCATGCTTGGTAAGTATCCTACATTTTCCAGGTTCTGTTTCAGATATTTTAAATAACTAATAGATTTTAGGTATAAGGTAATGGACTTCATATCCCGTTCATCATAATTAAAGAAATTATTTGCCAGATGTGGCAGCATATACATTTAGACTCAGAATTTAGGAGGTAGAGGCAGGTGTATCTATGTGAGATTGAGACCTAGGCTACAGAGAGAGAACCAGGCTTTCAGACCAAAAATTGTACTCTTGTATAAATGTCAAAAAAAGAAAGGTCTTTTTCTGAAAATATTTTAATATTTTTATACTTGAGCTCAGATTTTATGAGCAAAAATTTGTTCTGTATATTTTTAAAATTATTCTTAACTTTTATCAAGATTAAAGATTTGAACATTTAAATGTAATTAAAACTGATTTTACCTGCACTATTAACATATTTCCATGATGATAAAACACATTATTTTCAATCATTGGGAATCTGGAATCCCATGACAAGAAGGAGTAAATGAATTATTGTTACTGATGTTATGGTGTGCTTATAGCATGTCTGTCATATAAGAGGCCAAAGAAAGAGCTGATTTAGAAAGAACAAGATACTTACACTCAGCCATTGGACTGAAGTTGGGGCCTACTGTGGTTGAAATATGGAAAGGATACAAGAAGCTGAGAAGGAGGGTGATCCCATAGGAAGACTAGAAATTACAACTAACCCAGACCCCTGAGATCTCTCAGACACTGAGCCACCAACCATGCAACATATACATGGCAGTACCAGGGCCTTGACACATATACAGCAAGTTGGAATATAATAGTATTTGCTCCAACTCAGTATCAATCATTGTGACCTACAAGAGTTGTAGTTAAAAGACATGTCTAGTCAAAGCAGGATAATAAGTTGGGTACACATGGTAACACAGAAAGGAAAAGAGCTTCTGATTCCAGTGTCTGGTTAAAAATTAATACCAGCTGAGAATCAGGAATTTAACGCAATTAGAGACAATGTTTAAAGGTCTCACTCCAATTATAATCCTGCAGTTTTCCAAGAATATAACCTCAAACACCCAATAGAGGAAAATCATTTTCCTCTGAACCACATGTCAATCATATCAGATCCTGCTTCTCACTTATCATCTAGTTTCCCTACCTAACCACCTACCTATACATACACACACACATACATACACACACATACATACCCGATAAACAATTATTTATTCAACATGACCAGGGGGCTTTTATTATTAAGCACTGTCTGAGTTTTAAATTCAGACTCACAAACAGGATATCAGTACTATTACTAAGGCTTAATTGTCTTTTTAGACAAGCCCATATCCAAATATATAGGTTTTACTTATTCTTTCCTCAATGATTTTGTTGATTTCAACAATTTCATAATCACTGTGCTAAAAACCTATGTTAATTAACTATGAGTTTTGTTGAAAAGTCAAAAGTATCTGTGTACTTGTAAAGGATTAATATAGCTTGGCCACATGGTAATTCGATATTTGCATTTGGTTCCTAGGAACTTGCACATTGATTTTGCTAGTAAAGCATCAGTTTATATTCCCACAAACACTTCCAATTTCCACACTCCCTTCACCACATCCTTTCATCATGTGTTTTCTTGACTATGTGAGTTGAGATTTGCATTTTCCCAGTGACTAGTCAGAATAGTGAAAATCAAAATCTCACATTACAGAAGATGCTAGCATGGATGTGGAGAAAGAGCAGCACTCCTCCATTGCTGATACAACTCCCTCTGGCAATAATTTTTGTTGTTCTTCAGGAAATTGGATATAGTATTACCAGAGGACCCAGCTATACCACTCCTGGGCTTATACTCAGAAGATGCTCCCACATGTAGTGAGGACACATGTTTCACTGTGTTAATAACAGCCTTATGTATAATAGTCAGGACCTGGAAAGAATCCAGATGTCCTTCAGCAGAGGAATTGATACAGAAAATGTGGTACATTTACACAATGGAATACTACCCAGCTATTAAATGTGATGAATTCCTGAAATTCTTAGACAAAGGGGTAGAATTAGAAAATAATCATCCTGAGGGAGGTAATCCAATCACAATGAACATATATGTTATACACTCACTGTTAGGTAGATATTAGCTCAAAAGCTCCAAATAACCAGGATACAATTCACAGATCACATGAAGCTCAATAAGAAGAAAGACCAAAGTGTGAGTGCTTTGGTCTTTCTTAGAAGGAGAACAAAATACTCACAGGAGCCAATATGGAGATAAAGTATAGAGCAAAGACTAAAAGTAAAGGCCACCAAGAGACTATCCTAACTGGGGATACATCTCATAAATATTTATCAAACACACTCACTATTGTAGATGCCAAGAAGTGCATGGTGAAAGGAGCCTGATATGGCCTGCTCCTGAGAGGCCCTGTCAGAGCCTAACAAATACATAAGTAGATGTTAGCAGCCAACAATTGAACTAAGCGTGAGGGCCATCATAGAGGACTTAGATAAGGGAATGAAGGAGTTGAAGGGGTTTGCAACCCCATGGGAAGAACAACAATATCAACCAACCAGACTCCCAAGAACTCCCAGGGACTAAGTCATCAACAAAGGAGTACATATAGCTCCAACTGCATATGTAGTAGAGGATGATCTTGCCATGCATCATTGGAAGGAGAGGTGTGTAGTCCTATGAAGCCTCAATAAATGGCCTAGTTTAGGGCAATCAAGGTCAGGGAGGTGGGAGTGTGTTGGTCGGTGGGTGGAGCAATACCCTCATAGAAGCAGGGGGAGGGAGAATGGGATAGGATGTTTCGTGTAGGGAGGGAAGTTGTGAAAGTGGATAACATCTGAAAATGTATAAAGATAATATCTAATAAAAAAGGATTAATGGAATGATGATGAAGTGCATTGTTCACTGGAGGTCAAAAGGCAAAGCTGTTATGGGATCTGTGTATTATGAGTTAGAAATCTAGTGAAGGGAGTTTGAGTATGATAGTGGAAGTTCAGGAAAGCATAATCTGTGAACTGTGCACTCAAATTAGATCTTAGAGTGTGAAGGTATCACAAGGGGGTTACCTCTAGGATATAACATCTGGGAAAACTATCCTGCATAACCTGAACTAAGAATGGGAGTCATTGAAAGGCTAAGGAAATAATTTCAGGGGAGGGTCACAAGCCCTGACAAATCTTTAATCTATGTATCCAGATAAATACTACATACTATAAAGATGGTAAATGTATTTTTGTATCATGAAGAACTACCAGGATTGCCTTGTCCAATGATAGGAAGACAACATGAGAAGTAATGGAATATGCTGGTGAATGAAGACCTGGAGACTAATTTGGAAAAGCTAGGTACATACAAATTTGTCCTATTCATTATGATGGTTTATTTGTGGAATAACTCACCAGAAAATCCACTGCAGCACATGGGTGACTAGATCAAGGTCTGGACATGAACAATGACAGTGACAGAAAATGTTACAATAGAAGTTA
>JADRCC010149402.1:0-29551 GCA_019843855.1 Hylomyscus alleni
ATTCAAGTGGAAAGCCCTCTGAGGTTCCTTCTAGTACCTTTCCAAAATGTGGCAAATCTGTGCAAGTCATTAGTTTGCTTAGATGTGCGCCTGAGTTGTAATGAGGTGGCATAGGAACCGATCTGTGAGGGCTCACTGTTTCTGTTCCTCCCCTGGGAAGTCATGATATTCTCAGAGGTTATAAATATCCATTCTAGGCCAAAGCTGACCACATCCACGTACGTAATCCACATATGACTGACCTGTGAGTGATTCATAGGCATCAGGAGGAAATAAATACCTTACTGCTCTCTGTTTAATTTTAGTTTTCTTTCCCCAGAAACAGCTATATACAAGCTGGCTTCAAATAGACAACCCTTCTGAATTGGCCTGGCGTTACTGCTTGCTTTCTTATGTTCTTTACATAAGAAACAAATATGTGTATTTTGTTACCTATATATTTTGCTTTGTAAATGATCTTTGCTTTTTGTTTTCTTTCCAGTTTCTTGTGTTCCATCCTTAGCCTGATTTATAGAACTAGCCCTTAGACTGATTCCCTGCCTCTAGTTTTAGGGGCTTTTAAATCCATATTCCAACCCACTGCTAGTTGATCTTTCTGAGATGCAAACTCTCTCTTCCTCTCCTAACCCTTCAATGGCCCGCTTCTACATTCTACACTGCAGGGGAAACACATGTTCCTTGGCTGGGTCCCATGTTTAACTCCTGCCTAGCCCTGCTCCATTCCTGGGTAGACTAGCCTTACTGAACAACCTTCAGTCCTAGAAAATGCCCAATTCTTTCTGGCTTTTTGGCCTTTCTGCTTGGTGCTTCCTCTACCTGTACTTCCCACTCTCCCTTCTTTCCCACTGTCCTCTCTGTTTGGCTGAATAATCTGTTGGAGACTAGTTTCTGAAAAGTTCTGTTTTGAACATGATCACATAAAGAGAAAAATGACTTCATACTTTCTGATCCTCCCACCTCCATCACCCCAGTGCTGTGATTACAGACATGTCCAGTTTTATGTAGTGGAAGGGATTGAATCTGGGGTTTCATGCATGCTAGGCATGCACTCTATTGACTGAGTTGGACCTTGAGCTCCTGATCCTCTTGTGCTGATGATGGCACACCTGGAAGTTTCTCTGCAAAGTTCCCTGTTGGGCTCTGAGCCCTGCTGTAAGTTCCTGAAGTATCCATCAGTCACACTGGAAATAGTCTCTGGGGGTGGTCTGAGGGCAAAGGCTGTGTCTTGCTCAGTAGGTTTTCTTATACTCAATATGGTACACCATAAACTGCCTTTATGATTCAGTAAAAATACAAAAAGAGTAAATGAAATATGTACAAAATTTATCCTGGCCTTTGAAGCAGGTCTAACCAGAGAGCTACTGCTCTCTTGGCATCTCTGAGCACACAGAATTCTAAGATCCAATCTGATATTAAAGGTTCTCATTTTTGAGTATAAGTCTAGCCTGTACTAGGATTCTAGTTTTAGACCTTTGTTACATACTGTCTTTGGGTGGATGAGGGGAACCTGGCTCACTGTCTTATCTACCAAAAGCTGTTTACTGGTCAAGCCCCAGGCTCAGAGTCCCCTTCTAAGAATGCTTTCCAGGCCCACCATGTTCACTTTTGATGGCACTAGCTGCCCATTTCTTTTGTTTATTTGTTGTGATTGAACACATTCAAGTAAGCCTAACGTGGTCCTCACTTAGAAATGTCCACTTAGTCTCTACTATCTTGGGCCTTTGTTCTTTCCTTCCTATGCTCTAGCAGCAAAGGTATATGCCAAGTAGGGTATAAGGCTTTCTCATCTTTTCTGCTGGACTGTCTCTGTCTGTCTCTGTCTCTCTGTCTCTGTGTCTGTCTCTGTCTCTCTCTCTCTCTGTCTGTGTCTCTTTTTGTCTGTCTGTCTGTCTGTCTCTGTCTTTGGCTCTCTCTTAACTAAGATGTGGAAACATCCTATTGCTTTTTTCCCCAAGCTACCTTTGAATGCCCGCTGGAATGGCCTACAGCCTGCACTGAATGGAGCTCAGAGGACAATGACACCCAGGTGGGAGATGGATTTCTTCTTAGTCATCCACCCTGCTACCCACCCATTCCCGTGGGTGCTTTCGATTTCTGGCCTGCCATCATGCTACTGTCCAAATAAACCATTCCTTGGAAAGCAGCAGTTTAGTTCCCAATGGACTAGCCACACCTGCACTGTGTGCTGTCCCGAGTCTACAGCAGACAAAAAGGACCACCCAACTCAACTCTGTAAAATACCTAAAGAAGGCCATGTTCATCACATTGCCAGAGAGAACCAAATTTAATGTTCATCACAATAAGTACATTAGTTCCTGTGGTTAGCATGTTTGTTCCCCTGTTTTTTCATGTTCTTCTATTTCTATCTTGTATTATTGCATTTTCCAAAATTTCAATGTGCCTCAAATCCCAACTGCGATTTTCCTGTCTAGTTAGGCCTCAGTTTCAGCATCACTACACACCTCCTCATTTGTTTCTGGCAATCCCTATCCTCATATCCTGTCCTACTTATGATTTTCAAGCAGGAGCTAGGTTAGGTCCAGGCTCTGCTTAGCTGATATTCAGAGTCATTTCGGGGATAGGAAATGGAACTGCTCATAGGATGCCCCTCCCTCAGGCTGTTAACAACCGAGTTAAAGAT
The DNA here is from genome assembly GCA_019843855.1 of Hylomyscus alleni. Taxonomy (NCBI): domain Eukaryota; kingdom Metazoa; phylum Chordata; class Mammalia; order Rodentia; family Muridae; genus Hylomyscus; species Hylomyscus alleni. The sequence continues at coordinate 2,642 of JADRCC010149402.1, forward strand.
GAACTCTAAACCTTGGATTTAAGGTGAGATACAAATTTGTTAATAGTGACAGGTAAATTTTTCTGTATGTGAGGGGAGGGAGAAAGGGAAGGAGGTCAGAAAGAAGAGGAGGGAATAGAGGGAGGGAGGGAAGGGAAAGAGGTGGGGAGTAGAGGGGAGAGGAGGGAGGGAGGGAGTCAGAGAGAGGAAGAAATTATATAGAAAAATTATAAGAAACATACTGGATTCAAATAATTACTACATTCATACTAGATTTAAAAAGTATCTTTCATTTATGAAAGAGGTAATTTATGGAGATAAATTCATTTTTTTGGTAGTTCCTTTACCTATGGGTAAGAATGAATCTCAGGTTATTGTTGCCAAGGAAAAATAACTCGTTTGACCCAAGGACCTAAGTAAGATACAGGTCTCATTAGACTAAAGTAGTTTGCAAAGCTACAAAGTATACAGGAAAGCAGCCTAGTTGCTCTTGTCCACAAATTGAGGGGCTTCAGGAAGAGCACAGTTAACTCCACTATGCTAACCAGAGGACAGAAAGGCCTCTGGCTCTAGTTTCTGTTTTGATACTGAGGAGCGAATCCAGCATCCTCTTGCATGCTAAGCAGTACTCCTACCACTGAGCTAGGTCCCAAGCTCCTGACTATTTTTCTTTTTTAAGTTTAAGATTACTACTAACTCTGAGATTTATCTCTGCATGACAACTTTTCTCCATTTGGGCAAAGGCAAAGCTACAAATAATCTGCTATTAACCATATTTAACCTAGAATCGGATATACAATCTAGGCTGGCCTTGGATTTATGATCCTCTGCCTTATCCTCCTGAGCATGGGTATTAACAGGTATGTACAGCTATGCCCAGCAGCTAACATTGACTTTGTAATGCTTCTGATTGGTAAATCAGAATGCAGTGCAAGTTAAAAACCATTACATTAAGTTCCTATTACATAATATAGTTATTCTATGGTTTCTGCTTTACTGATATAGATTAATTCTTTGAATTATAGTTTTATTTCCACGAAAAATGAACTTTATAGAATTTCTTCAGGTTTCATTACCCTATAGACTTCCTATATGTTAAAAGAAAAAAATATCAAAGTTTAAACTGCAGTATTATATACAAGGTAGGAGATCTAGAGACTGCCTAGAGTTACCTCGCTTATGACGACACAAAAGGTTGGGATTTATCATGAAAAGGTAAATAAAACCACCCAACACAGTTCAAATCTCACTTTCTACCAGCTGGAAAATGTTGGTTGATCACAATTTTAATTGTGATCTGCCTCTACGGCAGTAGGTACTGATAGAGTTCCTTAAAGTTACCAGGACTGGCAGTATAGGAATATGATCCCTTGCTAATATGAGAGTAGCCAGGTTACTGGTTTTTTTTTTTCTAGTTTAGGATTACTGTCAGGGTCCTCTAGGTTTGAAGATGGAGCATCACACCTTATTTAGTATTGGTATTTAAATTTAGCTTCAATTGTCTGAAATAATCTAAGGTGGCACAAAGTGCTAGAAGTGAGCTGAGTGTCTGAAGTGAGCTGAGCACAAGTGTTAGGTGGTAACCCAAAGGGCCACCTATGGGAGAGATGGCTTCAGCTGGAGCAGATGTTGAGCAGATTAAAACAAGAAAAGGCACAAGGCACTTTCCCTCCTTTGAATAGTTTCTGAGGTACACGCAGGAAGGAATTTCATCCTCGCCAGCTTGTATTCCTTAGCACTTTTGGCTCTGGGAACACAGCCTACCATGTTACTGCTCACTGAGACTGTCAGAGGTACACAGAGGCCTCAATCTAACCAGCGGGGGGGGGGGAAGGGGCAGGGAGGAAAAGGTTCTAGGAACAAAGCTCTGCCTGAAAGTATGTCACTCATGGCCACAGATATCCTGAAAGCAGGATGAAGGTGTTCCCCAGCTCTGGAGAGAGAGGGCTGAGGGCAGGGAGCCCTGTCAGTATGGACTCCTAACTATCCCTGGTTCTACTACCACATTTAGCACCCAACTAGGAGTCTAGACTGGGCAGGAGAGCCTGGGACCAGAGTGGTCAACCAGTTCATACAGGGGCCAGATGGCCCTGGGCCATCCTTTTCCCCAGAGCCACAGCCCCATAGTGGCTAGGGCAGAGGCCAGGATGCCTAAGGCCCGCCCTCAGGGGTCAGTAGACCGGAAAGATCACAGTTGTGAGAGGAGGGGAAACAGGAAGCAGGAGAGGAGTGCAGGTGTGCTCATCCAGCAGTCAGAGCAGCAAGGGCCAGTGTGCCCTGCGGGAGGAGGTGCAGGGCCAAATGCAATGGAGAAAAGATCTGCTGTGGACGTCCTGAGGAGGCTGAGAGATGGGTCTCCCGCTCAGCAGTGCAGAGCAGTGCATGGCTGTGCAAGGGCAAGGGGACAGGGAGAGCTGGGTGCTATGAGTGGAGCAGCAGCAGCAGCGGCGGTGGTGGTGGTGGTGGTGGTGGTGGTGGCGGCGGGCAGCGGCGGCAGCAGCAGCAGCAGGGAAGGCAGAAAGCCCTTGGAAGTGGCCTGAGGTAATGCAGAGGGATCTGAGGAGCCCTGCAGCCAGCATACTGCTAGAGACATTACTACCAGCAGAAAACGACGTTCAGGTGAAGACCAGTGTGGAACCCAAGGAGAGGATGTCGAAGACCAGGACCAGGATTGAGACTTTGCCTCTAGCCACCCCTGGCCAGAAGATTTTTCCAATCCCTAGTAAGGAGGGATTAGTAGTTAAACAAAGATCAATCTGCGTTACACATTATCATATTTAGTTCTCTATAGGTCCAAGTTAATCGTTAAGTAAACTACAGTGGTTATCCTACTGTCGTACGCCTCCCTAGCCCCTAACCAGATCTCACTGGGATTTCCAAACTTCTGAGTATAAGAACCCCACTTGGTGCTGGACTGGAAATGGATGAACCTATTGGCCATGGGTTAGAATCTTAGAGCCCAGAAACTGAACCATCAGGGCCCAGGTCACACAGACTATTTTAGCACTTAGGGATGGCTATGAGAGCAAATCTCATGCAGTGGCCTCTCAACTGGGATTTTCCCTGCCTGGGACAGGTACATAAGCCTCCTCCTGCTGAAACAGAGTCTGCTCAACCAGGAGCATGTATCCACATCTTACCAGGTGGTACGCCCATTCTCATCTAAATGGTGAAAGGTGTAAGTATAGATCTATCTTAGAAATGGCAGATCTGAGTCACTAAGAGCCCCTACTGGCCTGGCCTGTAACCACCTTTGATGTCTATCATTCCTGAGCCCTTTTCCTTGTGCGTTAAGCCCCATTTCTACTTGGCTTATGCTCAGGCATGAAAAGTTAGCCTGCCAGTCAGTATATCTGTTTTGCTTGTTCATACTAAGCATGCCACTCTACTGCTGAGCTAAGATGATGCCTATGTGAAGTCTTCAGCTTTCTCTTTCTCAAGTTCCATCATTGCTACTGCTTCCTACATAAGACTTGGTTACAAAATCAGTACATCGACTATCTTTGGATCTAGCTCCTTTTTGAATCCTTTTGGAGTTCATTTCTCTCTCAGGAAAGGAAATAGCAGAGGCTGAGAGTCACCTGGGCTCTTAATCCCCACTCCATCTAACACTGGCCTCACTCACACTTGCTTTTATTAAGCTATAGCTGTTTCACATCCAGACCTCAGGATCAGTTTCTTACAAGTGATCAATGTAAGATATTGGCAGATGCTCTACTGGTCCAGCATAGCTGTACCAGGAGAACAGAGGTGGGCTGCCATGATAACAACTGCCAGAACCTTATCCTGAGGTCAGGTCAGTGGAGGATTTCTGGTAGGCACAGACCCAAATGGCTATTTCACCGAGTTTCTGAGTGTAAGCTGCAGAAGAGAATAATTTGTTTCTTCTTCTTCTTCTTTTTTTTTTTTTTTTTTTGGTTTTTTGAGACAAGGTTTCTCTGTGTAGCCCCAGCTGTCCTGGAACTCACTCTGTAGACCAGGCTGGCCTCGAACTCAGAAATCCACCTGCTTCTGCCTCCCAAGTGCTGGGATTAAAGGCTTGCGCCACCACCACCCAGCGGATAATTTGCTTCTTAAAAGCATGCTGTGTATGCTGAGTTCAGTGACAGGTTAGTTTGCATCCTAGACAGGTTAGTTTGCATCCTAGACTGGTGACCCAGGAGGTCTTGAGTACTTAAGCTTAGAGAATTACTTCTGTGACCCAAAACTTTCTGATGGAATTTTGGATTCCAGAATCCGAGTTTATGAGCATGCAGGCCAGATAGAGTGGGTTCAGGGTGGCTCGGACATTACCTGAGGCTCCACGTCCAGAATTGCAATCAGCCCCTGCTCGTGGATTTTCCGAATGGTTTCCAGTTTTGTCCCATACATTGCGTCCTCATGGCTTCCATACTCCAAGTATTCATTATTTGAGATGTCTTGCATCATTTGGTCATGAGATACAAAGTAATAGTTCTTGCCATTTTCTTCATCTTTCTTTGGAGGTCTGGTTGTATCTGCAAAGTTCCATTCATGAGAGGTTTAAACAGCTGGACTGGTGAGCTATACTACCAATGGATCTATTCAACTCAATCACTCTGCATGTATGTGCCTGTATGTGCACACATGAGCATGAGATTTAGGTCTTTGTGTATGTTAGGCAAGTACTCTACCACTGAGCTCTAGAAACTTAGCTCCTTAATTGTTTCTTAAAAGTTCATTAAGCCACAGCTTAATGACAGCACACAGCTGCAATGCCATCACCTGGGAGGTGGCAACAGGAAGATTACATGGTCAAGGCCAGCCTGGGATACCCAGAGACTCTGTCTCCAAAGGGAAAAAAGGCTGTTGTTTCTTTGGAGTGTCACACATCACCTGTTCCCATCTCCAGTAACATCGCAGATTTTAAAACAAAGAAATTTAAAAACCATATTTATTTGTGCATATCAGCATATCAGCTGCTTTTTCTAATTGTTTGGTGAATATTTCAGTGTTGTGACGTCTTTCGTAGGAGAAAAGACATGAAGTGACTGTGGTGTTCTGAATGAAAAAATGGCCCTATAGGGTCAGGTATTTGAATACTTGGTCTGCTGTGGGTGGAACTGTTTGGGGAGGTTGAACCTTGCTAGAGAAAGTATATCACATAAGACAGGCTTGGAGAGTTCAGAGCCTTCCCCTACTTCCAGTTTGCTCTCTCTGCTTTGTGTTTGAGGTTGGAAATGTGATCTCTCAGCTTCTTGCTCCTGCTGCTATGCCTCCCCTGCTATGATAGAGTCTTGTCACTCTGGAACTGTAAGCCAAAACAAAGTCCTTTTTCTATAAGTTACTCTGGTTATAATATTTTATCATAACAATAGAAATATCACTAATAGGGCGGCCCAAGATTACATAACTCACTATCCTTATGTTGGTCCCTTGCAAAAAGAAGAATAAAAGAGTAGACAACTACACGTGCTTATTCACATTTAAATGAACGATAGTGAAATTGTCCAGTTTCTTAGTCTCATGAGCCACATTTCAATGGCTGAAGAGCCACGAAGGACTACTGTATTGGACAGCTCAGATATTGAATATGTTAGTCTATACCACTTCATAAATGAGGATGCTAGAATACAGCAAAAGACACACCATACTTAAAACAAATGGCCTTAAAGAGATGTGGCTATGATTATCATAGAAGAACTTAAACAAAAGATGAGGCAAGGAAGTTGTGAATTGGTTTATAGGCCAAATTGCCTTTTAGAGGTGTGTGTGTGTTTTGGTTTGTTTTTTTGAGATAAGGTTTTGCTTTGCCCTGGCTAGCTTGGTACTTGGTATGTTGTTCTTGCTGGACTCAAATCCATAGCAATCCTTCTGTCTCAGCCTCCCAAGTGCTAGGGTTACAGGTGTGTACCAGTGTGGCTGCTTTCCTTTAAAGTTTTGTTTTTAAGACTTATTTTTATTTTATGTATAGGAGTATTTTGTCTACTTGTATACCTGAGCCCATGTGTGTGCCTAGTGTCTACAGAGGCAAGATGAGGGCACTAGATCCCCTGGAATTGGAGTTATAGACTACTGTGAGCTCACATGTGTGTACTGGGAACCACGCCCGAGGCATTCACTAGAGCAGCAAGTGCTCTTAATTGCTGAGCCATTGCTCCAGCCTCTGCCTTAACATTTTATTGAAACATGATCATGCATATTTGTTGAAACTCTGTCTAGGGCTATTTTCACTCTTCAGTGGCAGAGATGAGTAGTTCTGGCAGGGGTTATGTGGTCTTCAAAGACTCAAAAAGAAAGGGTTTGTCATCTCCCATGTCAGTGTACACTAAAGTTAAGTGCCAATATGCAGTTAAACAAACTGGGAAAATTGGTGTTATGATTTCGAAGCAAAATGTCCCCCCCAAATGCTCATGTGTTAAAGGCGTAGTTTCTCGTGCATCCTGTCATTGAACAGTAACTAGATCAAGAGGGCTTTATCCTAATAATCAGTGGATTAATTTGCTCATGGATTCATAACTGGGTGGCATTACTGGGGGGTAGTAGCATTTGGAGGTAGGACCTAGTTGGAGGAAATAGTTCATCAATGAGGGAATATTTTTAGGCACTGCATTCCTATCCTGGCTTCTCTGTTTCCTGGTTGCCATGAGGTAAGTATCTTTGCTTTGCTATAAGCTTTTGCCATCATAGTATTCTGTCTCACCACAGGCTCACAGCAATGGAGTGAGCAAGCCACCTATGGACTTCCATCTCTGAATTGTGAGCCAAAATCACTTTGTGCCTTTTAAATGGTTGTTTTAGATTCCATGCACATGGGTGTGTGAGTGCACGCACATGTGCACACACATATACTTTTCTTTGTCTATACTCTCCTTTTTTTCTCCCTGCTTTTGTCCTCTTATCTTTTAATCACTTCTCTTCTGTACTGCTTCATTCCTTGAATAAAGACAAATTTATGCTACTCTTCGATGAATGCTTTCTAGAAAGAATGCTTTCTCCAGTTATGCCAAAAGCTGAAGTTGGCATACCTAATCTTCAGCCATCTCAGGTACAGTGCCTATTCATCGGGGATCAAAAAAGAAATGGCTGATGCCGTCAAAAGTAAGTTTTCCAATTGAGCTACTTAACCAGGCACTTAATAACCAGGAAGTCTACCTGCTATGTAATCAAAATGAAACTAAACATTACCCAAACTCATTATATTCATGATACGGACATGAAAACTGAGAGAACATTTCAAAATGTCTGACTATGAAATTTCAGGAGCACCAATTGCAATGCTCGACCAGCTTTTTGTGTAGTACTTTGTGGACTTCCGAAGCTTCCTGGCTCTCTGAGGTGTACACTGACCTTGCTCATGAGCACCCAGCAGGAAGAAAAAAGTCTTGATATTTTTTTCCTGTTGTTCTTTTTTGGTTTGTTTTTTTGGAGGCATGGGTTTGAAATGTAGCCCCGGCTGGCCTCAAACTTGCAGGGGCTCTGTTGTCTCTGCCTCCTGAGCACTGGATTATAGGTATGTGCTACCGTCCCTGGTACTTCTGTAGTTCTAGAATCATTCTTCACTTGCTCTACTAACCTGAGCAGAGACCTCATTTCTGGATAGTTTTGGGAATTGAAATATTAACCTTTAGAATAATGATATAAACAATGAAATGATAGCTCAGATAGCTATGACTTAGCCACCACCTGCTTCATAGGCATACTCTTGAATCCATTTTACAACCACGGGGTTATTTCATTTTACAGTTGAGGAAATATAAGAGGGCAAGAGGTTGACAATATGAAATAGACTAATAAGGGAGATTGAAAAAATACCGCAGATCTGAATTCCTTTTTTCAAACGACAGGACATGGCCTGGGCTTTAAGAGCGATAAGAAGTCAATAATATAGATAATGAGTGGAGAGAACATGGTTGCATCAGAGAAATTAGAAAACAGTTAAAGCTTATTTTTTCAAAGAATCACCCTGGATAATGTTTATGACATATGCTTGGAAAAATGAGGTTACAAACAAAATGGACTGGACTAATGCTGCAACTCCCCATGGAGTACTTAGAATTTGGAAAAAACGGAGTTGGAATTACCTTATTTTCTTTATTGCTTTTGTTTTGGATTTTACAAATTTCCTAGAGTAAAGAGTTACTATTTTGGTAATTAGAAAAATATGCACATTGCAGTGATAAGAATGTGATAGGAGAAGAAGAATTCAGAGAGACTGCTCCATTGCTTACGTGGAATAGGGTATGCGAACCGGTCCGGGTGCTTTGTGATGAGGGTGGTTTTTATGTGTCTTCTCCCAACACCATGTGCACCTATGTGATTTTGTAAACAATGGAAAAATTAACAACTAGTAATGACATTTGTAAAACAGTTTGGAGGTAAGAGTAAGTATACAGCTAAACTTACCCAATAAGACTAATGTTTTCCTTTTGAATGCTGGCAGTTTGACTACTTCTTCATATGTGACAAGATCTAATTGATCAAACACTAAAACACAAAGATTTAGAAGAAAGGTAAGTTATGGAATGGATAGCTCATGTAAGTGAGTTATAATTTTATTGGAAAAATTAAGTTACAGTAACACCAAAAATCCCGTTTATGACATGAAGCTTACATGTGATTTAATTCATAGTGCCATTATGGGAGAAAGTGTTATTTTTAAGCCCATGAAAATGACTCAAGAACTAGGAACAACCAAAGATACGATGAGTACATGCAGGCAAGTCCGATTCTAGAGGATATCATGTGATTATTTTTTTCATGCAGAATTGTAACAAATCATTTGAATTCACTCAGAACCACATGCTGTTCATATTTTCACAATTCTAAGAAATCGGCAATTCTAAAAAGAAAGAGTCTATGGGCAGCAACTAACACAAGTGGAGCATGGAGCAACTGAAGTCAAGCGAGGGAGGGCCAGCTGGAGCGCTTCCAGAGATGGGTGAGAAATGCATGGTCATCCAGTTTGTAGTTCATGGGACTGCTCTTTATTACTTCTTACAATTTGATGAAGGTGTCATGTTAGAATCTGTTAAAGCCAAGTTCTGGAAGGATTTTTACAAGCTTTTAATTGACCATTTCACAAACTGTACTATAACTGAGGTCTTGGAATTTTAAGTAGAGAAGCATGCATTCCTGTCCCAGAAACCATGTCGGCCATTAATTATAGAGGAAGCTATGTGGTAAATCAGGATGAACAGGATGGAAGTAATCATGAACAGTCTGAGCTTAGAGGCCTCTGAGAAGGGGCAGTATGTTATAGACAGAGAAATACTTAAACAATGTTTCTGAAACCTGCCTCTTATCAACACTATGATGAGAACAATTTCAAGCAATATGGGGAAGTTATCACAGTAGATTATCATTGCTGTTGAAGTTCAATGGGGTCTGATTCTCATATATGTTTGAAAATTTTCCTGAGAAAGCTGAGAGCCTACATCTGTGTTTCCTGTATCCCTGACTCCCATCCCCAGTACACAGTGAAGTTTCTTCTTAAAATATTGAGTGCTCCCAGGATTTTAAGTGGGTGAAATAACCCAGTGAAATAGATTCTATGGTTGACTCACTCAGAGAGCTTCTGCTCCCTGCAATAATATGGCTACATGATCTTGAGAATCAGCTCAGGCCTTTTCACTTGTGATCTGCACAGCAGCAAAACGTTATGATGTAAGAAAAGATGCCATGGAATACAATAGATCACAAACACAAAAATGAACAAAAGCATCATTCTTAAAATATATAGAGAAAGGAATAGAATATTAAAATAAAGGTTAGTGCATATTAATGTTTTTTTGGGCATTTCTTTTCTTTGGATAGCTCAACTCTATAAAAGTTAAGTAAAAAATCTTTACACCATATTCTCTAGCAATAGCTTATATTAGAGAAACATTTGCAGGATGTCATGGTCACAAAATAAAAATGAACATGAGACTCCCTCTGGTAGAGCTACCTCACTGTGCTGCAGCGGGAATGGAATGATGGGAACCACAGAAGTAAAGGCAGGAGTCCTTAGGCATGGCTTTCTCTACCTATTGTCTTGAATACTATGTCCCTCAAGGAAGAACGTGCTTATGGGAAGAAGTACATCAGCAAGCTGATGTGTTTTAAACTATTAACACCATCAAGTGTTTTATAAAAGCACAAGATGATTATGATACAAAGTTTTCTGAAAGGGAGACACCCTTCTCACCCTCTAAAGAGCCCTACCTTGAGTCTTGCTTATTTATGTTTTTGTCATTGTCTAAAAGTACACGAGTTAGGGATTAACAGTCAATACGCCACAAACAAAGCAACAGATAGGTTGAACATTAGAATTTGAACCATGAATGAGCAGCATGAAAAGGTTACTCTGGTTTAAATAAAATTGTCAGGTAGTCATAGGATTGTGAAACAAAACAGAACAAAGCAAAGCAAAACAAAACAGGATATTTGAAAAGAGTAATTAAAGACTGAACTTATGAAGGGTTTAAATTGCTTGCTGATAAAGAAAAAGGGCTTAATAAAATGAAATCATTAAAAACACGGAGGCATAGTTATTCAACAGGTTACTTACATGCACAGAGGCCATTGGGAGTGAGACAGCATGAAAAATGTACAGGGGTCATTGAAATATGACTTTCTATATATTAGTAAAATAAAAGTATAATAGGCACAAAATAAACTTTATCATGCAATATTTTAAACACAAGGTAAATAAACCACATTAAGAAACAAACTCATTTTAATACAAATTCAATCATACCTTTATATGAAAGCCAGTGGATTTTATATGCTAGCATGTATATTTTAGGTGTAAATGATAAGAAACCATCCTTAGAGAGAACAAATGTAGGGGCCTTTCATTTTTTACTTTGTTCATTCCTGTATCATCTGTGGTTTCTAATTATGTGTGCCTATTATCTTATTATTAGATTTTATGGAGCTTGGGCTCAAACCTTGCACACACTCTATCACCAAGCTATACCTAAATCTCTATTTTCATTATTAAAAAAATTGCCAATGTCAGTGAGGTTATATGCCATTTTTCTTTAGGACAGTGCGTAGAATTAAGCATAATTTAAATGTAACTATGAATACTATTCCAGGAATCCTCTAAGTTCATATATAAGCAGTATTTTCAGGACACTAAATACCACTGCTTTGATGGCTCACACTAAAAAAATTAATATAGACTTTATACTTTGTTAAAAAGTTTAAGTCAGTAACTTAAACTAAAAGTGACTTCTTGAAGTCTTGGGCTTAAGAAGCTCAGTGCCTCCAGAGTATAGGTCTAGCAGGTGGCAGTACTGTTTGCATCAGATGAATGTAAAGGTCTCACGAGTTTGTAGAAATCATATTTCATATAAATATTATAATATCATAATACGATTTATTCCCAGGAATTTAGAAATACCGCCGGGCATACTTTGTTTATATTTCTCTGGTTTCCTAGTAAGCTTAAGTACTTAAGCAACTATATTGGCAGGAAAAAAGGAAGCAGTTAACATGAAATCTTTGCCTTCATCTGAAAGGCTGTAGGCAGCTTCAAATATTGCACAAAAAAAGCCCCCAAAGACAAAACAAAACCACAAACAAACTAACCCCAAATCAAAAACTCCTAAGAATGAATTTCAACTAGTGGCAATAGCCTGGAATTGATCCTGCATGTCTGTAGTGGAAGAGAGCTAATGTGGTTGAATGAAGGGAGACAGGCAAAAAGGCTGGGGCATGTGGGTATGCAGGGATAATAGGGAATGAAATGTCCATCTAAAACGGACATCAGCAACCCATAATCCAAAAGAAAGGAAGTGGCTTAGTGATGTTGCATTCATTATTTTGCTAAGGGATGTTGAAAACCCAAAGTTTTATGTTACATAACCTGATTTTCAAATGTGGTATTATAAAATTATTTAAATACTGTGTATGAATAAAATTTATTTATGCCACTATATTTATGTAGGATGTAGGCTGCACAGTTAAAGCAGCATTCTGTTTTAACTAGATGTGAGAATTTTCCTGGTGATAAAGAAAATAGATTTGGATGTAATGATTTCTATTCTTGGTGCTGTTGATAAAGTCTCTAGTCTTTTCTTTCTTTTTTTTTTTTTTTTTTTTTTTTTTTTTGAGACAGGGTTTCTCTGTGTAGCCCTGGCTGTCCTGGAACTCACTCTGTAGACCAGGCTGGCCTCGAACTCAGAAATCCGCCTGCCTCTGCCTCCCAAGTGCTGGGATCAAAGGTGTGCGCCACCACCGCCCGAAGTGTTTATTTTACTTGATGATACAAGTAATTTCCAACTTTGATTGTAAGATAGATGGGTAACAAAACCCATAGTCTTATTTTGAATTACTGCATACCATAGAAAGAAAAGAGTTGCTATATTTCATAGTCAGTTTCTGAAAGAAATCTTTGAGCTGTATTATTTGATCTGTGAGTATCTGGCTAGTTGTTGCTATGAAAGAATATACTATGTCAAAGTTGTCATAGCATAGATGGAGGCTAATAGTATTTTACAGCAATTCTTTATATGGGCAATCTGATAATGCATGAGGGAATCTCATCCTAGCCAAAGCAGACAAAGCCTGGTCTCTTATCATGTAATAAGCAATGTGTTCTTCTGGATTTTAGGATAACTAAGAAGGAAACATTCATTGATAAAGTAGAGGGGTGCTGAAGAGATGGTGACAGGAAGAAATGCTAAACTTAGTTGGGCAAGTATACTGCAGGTAGGCCAGGATAGAGAAAGGGAGGAGAGCTCATGACTGCAGGGGAAAGAACCCTGACAGCAATTTTATGTCTAGAGACTCATGGACAAGCAGAAACACGAAGGTTTACAAAGAAACATAAGTGGCTATGCAAGGACCTTCCTTCCAAGGGACTCAGATTCCTTTGAAGGCAGCCAGATAAACATAGTCAGGTAGGACAATCCCTCAAACCCGACAAGGACTACTTGGATGCCTAGAAGAGGTTAATAGTGAGGAAAACACTAAGGGCAACAAAAAGAGTGTTGATTCTGTCCCCTGTGCAACTAAGGTTACTTTTCCTCAGTTTGAGTTTTTGAGAACTTTGCCACATGGTTTGAGATATGGGGATGTCAGGCCAAAGGATACACTTTCCAACTGTGACAGGGAGTGCTTCTCAGAGAGCTATATAGCTTGAGATGCAGGGTACTGCAAGATTACTCAGATCTTACCATGAGAGTACCTTTTGGCCAGGTTGAGTAATGAGAGAACCTTAGATTCAATGAGGTTTAGCATTAGAAAGGACCACCTTTACTGGCTAACCTGATTGCTTGGTTTGAGGGCCTCAGCGAGCTAAGTGACCAAGTCATACACTTCCTTGGGTGAACTAATGATCTTGTCTCAGGTTGCCTATTAGGCTGATAACCCCATCTGCAGGAATAGTTCACCCTGAGCACTGGGAATCCAAATGGGTATGATGGAAGAAGCACAGCGATGCCCCAGTGCTCCAAGAACAGAAAACACGAACCACAGGAAAGGAGAACAACTAGCTGTCAGATTGGATGTTGATTCTCTGGCAACAAATGATTTGATTAAGTCTTTGTCAACAGTTGGAGAGGCCAAGTTTTCTGACCAATTCACTTAATTATCTTCAGAGCCAAGTTAAAGAATATTGACAAATTGAATACTGATGCTTACACTCCTTCTAATTAGTAGATTATAAAACTAATGACATATTAGCAGATTTACCCAGCTATTTCTTTGCTTTTGTAGGTTTAAATTAATTTGAGTGTCATCAGTATTTATGTATCATTTAACACTATACAAATGAATGCTGCGGATCAAACCTAGGGCCTTGCATATGCTAGGCAAGCACTTTACTACTGATAGACATCCCCAGCTGATTAATTGTTTTGCATTTAACTAATGTGATTTAGATTTAACTAATCTCCTGTGTGTTGGCTAGATTGTGTTAGACTGGTGAAAGCAGACAGAAAAAGAGAAGGCAACTAAGAAGACTTGGTAATAAGTACTGAGATCTCAGGCTAAGCTAACTTCTGCTGATAATGTACAGATTTTCAAACAGTGCCACTTGAACAGAGTGGTTGCTAGAGTCTATTTAGATACTTGGCTTTACATATTTCTTTATGAAACATACACAAAAGCCATTATGCACTGTGGTAATATATTGGGAATAAGAGAGTGCATAAAATGTAACTGGTGGGAAGTGAAAGAGCCCTCATTTAATTGAGCCATTCCAACCTAATCCATGAGGAAAGTCACATTCATTTTGGATTACACAGCAGTTCAGAAATGCTTACATTTAATTTCTGGTTAAGAAAGGAGAATTCAGAAGAACTTTTCCTAGCACATGCTAATGCATGCTAGAATGCTGTACAGAGAAAGCTGCTTTCTAGGTTTCTCAGAGATAGATAGACTGAATTGCATATGGATGGCTGCAGTCATTTGACTTTTTGGGACCACATGGTTGATAGTTTGGAGTTATTTCTGAAATCTTGGGAACTAAGCTAATGCCAACTTTTAGTTTCTTAGTAAAAGTACCTTATTGAAGAAGTTACATTGAGAAGTCATTGAAATTAAGTATACCATCACATTATTTTCTTTCAGCTTAAATGACATCCTGTAAGTCTTCTGGGAATTCAAGTGCAATAACCAATCATGCATTGGTATGCATTTCAGTTTTTAACATAACACTGAACCCCAGCATTCAGTTAACCCCAGCTTCAATATAGACAGAGGGGAGGGAAGACCTAGCTAATCACCTTGTGTTTTTGAGAACTTAAAAGTACATAAAATGGGGGAAGGTGAATAGTCACAGAAACTAACCCAAGTTAGTATCCTTGTTACCCATGCCCTTTCAAATCAGTTACAGAACCCTCCCTAGAACAGCCCTTCTGTGTATCGTCTCTAATATTTGTCATGGATCCAAATCCAAGGGCTAAGAGGAACTAGAAGAGAGGGTTATCCTCCTAAGGTCAATCTCTCTCTGCCAGAGAGAACCCCAGGGACTCAGCATACCCCAGCACTTATTTCTTAAGGGAGGACTTAGCATGCTGAGTTCTTTTCACCAGAGAGGAATACTACCTCCAAACAGCACCTTTGTCCTAGAAAGTGAAGCTCTGCAAACTAACTGGTAGGAGGCAGGGGTTCTTAATGCATATCTGCAAGTTGGTCAAGGTCTCATAGGATACAATGTTCTGGAAAGAGAACTCTGAAGAGCAAATGTAAATGCCATATCTGCTTAGGTCTTGGAGATGTTTGACCCAGCCTCAGAAACAGACATGCTTTTCCTACCTGCATTGTGCTTTGCCAAATATTTATCTTTGTACTGCTTCTTTTTCTTGCCAAACCAAGTACAGCTGGCCTGCTGCTCTTGTTTGGTCTTCTCCATGGCAATGCAAGCTACTCGCCTAGTACACAAAGAAAGGAAGGAAGGAATGTAAGGAAGAAAGGAAGAAGGGGGGGGGAAATCCAACAAAGTTAATGCATAGTTTTATGTTGAGAAAAAGAAAAAAAGTCATTTGAAGGCTACACACAATAGGATGTCTATTCCTTCTCAGTTCTTGAAATCATGGTTCTTTGGCTTTCATGACAACTTCTTAGAAATGGTTTAAGACTACAGGCTTATGTTAAAACTGATACATTCTTTGAGCCCACATTAGCTGATAATAAAGGTCAGAAGTCTCAACATCTGGTTGTGAGATTCAGGGTGATGATCAAGGGATTGTGAATCAAGGCAGGCCTGTTTTGCATCCTGGATTTCTTATGAATTAGCTTGTTTTAAGTGCTTAGTGCTTAGTATTAGGCATGTTTCTAGGAATTTTTCACATATCAACCCAAGCAATATTTCTGACAAACTAAACTGAGTCACAAATTGCACAGAAATTGTAAAGTTTATAGTTTTGTTTTCATATTTTATTGTGAAGAATTTTTTTTTTTGCTTATCATGTGAAGTAGGAGTCCAGTCTCTTTTGTTAAGAACCCCTGCTTCCTACTAGTTAGTTTGTATCTTATAGATACTCAATTGTCCTAGCAGGCTATATTAAAAAGTAAGACTGGACTCAAATCCTCCTGAGTGCTGGGATTACAGGTATATGCTACCATGTTCCAGACCGTTTTTCTTATCTCTGGCATACCAACTTTTGTAGTTTTAACAATGTGAGGAAGGGTTCCTGACAGAATGTCCATTTTCCTTAAGCCTGTGTGGTCTTACCCTTGGTTCTCTGGCATAATTATGAATGCCTTCTTGGTAAGATGGGATACTTGGTACTCTAAGGATTTGATGAAAGGTCCTCATAGAGGACCTGATTGTTGAGTTCTCCAGTACCCTTTGAGTTATGCAGTGCTTTCAAGCTCATTAAAAAATAAAGGAAAACAAAGTACCCCTTAATTTTCTGCAGCACTTTTTCTTTGTAGCAGAAAGATTGATCTGAACAGTCTAGACCCCAGCAGAGACAAGAAGCAAAGCTTTTCTCACTGCAGCTTCTTCAGATTTCTGCAGAAGACTAAGGGCATATGATTTATGTCTCTGCTCTAACTAGAAAGAAACCTGGAATCTATGTAATTCTTGTTTTTCTTCCCTTAACAGTTTTTCCAATACAGTCCCTGTATCGGAGGCTGGCCTCAAACTCTGTGAACTAAAGATGACCCTGAGCTTCTGAGCATCCTGTCTAAGCCTCCCAAATGCTGGACTGTAGGCCTACACCACCATACCCGCTTTACTCGGTGCTGGGAATCACACCCAGAGTTTCACCACCTGAGCTACTCCATCCCCAGCCCACCATGATTATTCTGAATAAATGCTCATAATGTGAATGCTCTCCAGAAGACATTTTGTGAAATGTAGCATTCACAGAAGCAGCATCAGACTTAGAAACTGCTTTCTTCCTGCTTATGTTAAACTGTTTGCACAAGATCAGAGTGAAAAACAGTGCCAGATGGCAGGCTGTTGCTTCTCTGTTTGGGCTCCATTTCCCCATTTGTAGCATGGTGTCTGAAGCCCTCATCTACTTTAACACTCTAAATGGAAGAATAGTTTTAGGGAACATGAGATAGCTGAAAGGGGCAATCAAGCCAAAGAGATTAACCAAGAAAACTATTTAATAGTGAGAAGGACTGGTAAAAAAGAGGAAATATTTACAGACTTAATATTTTTGGTTACTTTTAACTAAGTTCAAGTATTTTTGCAGGTTAACTTTTGTTATATAAAACAAAACCCAGGTATTAAATTATCTTTTTTTGTAGTAGATTTCTGGTAGATATTGGGCAAATATTTAAGAGGGTAGATTTATGGACATTTAATAGATGATACACATCTTGTCTTTTCTCAGTTAAATGGGGTCTAAAATGCCTGTCTGATTTTATCCTGCTCCACAGCTTAAGCCTTTTAACAGAATAGGTCATCTTTCCCTGTCTCTGTCTCTTGTTCTGTGGATGGAGCCTAGTACCAGGCAAACATCTACTTCTGAGTTATACAGCCCCCAACTCAGAAAAAACATTCTTAAAGAATGGCAAGGCCAAGAACAATGCTTCTGATTGTCCTTTCTCCAAACAGTGGAACAGGCTTCATTTTTAAATACCTCGTGACATTGAATCATGGCACTTGAAGATTTTTTTTCCTGATGTTGGGGTAGGATGGTCATGAAAGGATACCGAGGGATACTTCTGGAAGAAAAAGCCATTCTAAAAAGACTAGAACAGTTTGTAGGAGTTGAGGGCTCTGCCCAAATGAGCTGAAGCTAGCCACTCAGCTTGTCTCCTCCCTCTTTTCCTTATACAGAAAGTGTGGATCTAACTGGAACTAGTATCTGACTCTAAGCTGAAGATTAACTCTTGGACAACTCATGTTTGGATTTGATCTTAGATAACTGGAATGTATATAGTTACCAAAGAAAAGGATTTATCAAGCAGGTTTTGTAATATGAAATACGAAATTGAGAACTGGAAGAGAGGGCTCAGTTTTACCATAAAATAACAAAAACATACCATTCCTGAAGTTCAGGAGAAGGAATGAGGCCTGCAGTTCCATTTTTGGAGTTTTCCAGTTTACCCTGCCACCAGTTGTGGTCATCCTTACTAATAATCTGGATGATGTCACCAACTCGGAATCGGATGCCAGCTTCTTTGCAGGGGATGAGGTCATCCTTGGCTGGATCATATTCAAATTGTGCTCTTACATAGATCTATAAAACAGGAGTTTGTAAGAACAGAGGCCACAATGATGTGAAGAAAAACAGTGAATGCTACTCTAATAACCACACATCAACATTGACAACACAATAGGACATCAGATGGTGAAAGCTGAAACGATGTATGGAGGTAGGACACAAGAAACATCTACCACTAGAAACAGGGTGCCATATCTGATGCATAGAACTTTAGTTTTGCTGTTTATATTTGGAAGGGACACTTAAAACACTTGTTGAATAAATTCTGCTTTTAGTAATAGGATAGGTGTGTTAATTAAGCTCACCAAATTTGCTATGGCCATAGTGACGGTATGGATACATTGTCATGACCATGAGGCAGCCTTTAAGGCATAGAGACTAGTACTCAGGATAGGTTTTCATGGTAAAGTAGTAAGAACTCTGGGTTGAGATCTTTCTTTCATGACACTGGAAGCCATGCTTTCATGACAACTGGCAGTGCTGTCTATACACTGCGGACAGAGCTATATGTAACCCCAAAATATTAAAATGTTCAAAATATAGCTTTATTTCTTTAGAGAGATTTTGGCTTTGTATTTGTGCTTTACTTTTCTGGGAAAATAAGGATGAATAAACCCCTGCTTTGACAATGTAACACTTGAAAGTACAGAGCATTAAAGCATGCATGGTTCAAGGTCCAGAGCTTTATGGTGTGTGAATTGAGGAGACACATTAGCAGACGGGTTATAACACAGCAGTATTTGATGAATGATTGGAATTCTAAGTGCTTTAAAATAAGGCACTATACATCCAAGGTTGCCCCAGTTATGAAATCCTGAGACTAAACTGTGGGGATATTCTACTAATCATTAATTTATACAATTCTTAATTTAAAATCAGATTTAGTATTTTTTTTAGCATTACATTTCAATTAAAACATTCCCTTGATTCTATCTATTGATATGAAGCTTGAATGTCTCATTTAAGTTACTTTAAACCAACCTGAAGGCTTTGGAACTATTATGTGATGTTTCATTTTAGCAACCCAGCCCTTAAAATTAATAAATCTCTGTATTTGTACCTAAAATGTATGCTTTAAAAGTGCTGTTTGAAAGCTACTTGCTGACGCTGGACAGCACTTAGCATTTCTAAACTAGCATAGGCATATTAGGGTGAAGACCAAGGTACCCATGCTGTGTTTCATCGTATATAACTTTTAGACACAAAGGCAAATAGAAATTTATTTTAATTCAGCTTTCAATTTAAAAAAAGTGCCTTAAATTGTTCATTAGGGCATGACTTTTAGTTATACTTAGAATTCTATGAATTTTGTATGCACCAGAGGCAGGAAAGACTCTCTAAGGCCAAAACCTCTTTATTGCCAGCAAAAAATGATCAGGTTGTAATTAAAATAACCATCACAGCTACAGAGATGTGAGGAAAAAATCTTTATAGAGAATTAGTCATGTATAATGTGTTAAAATGAAATGGTACAAGCTTTCAATGCTCAAATGTTATGGTCCAAAATGCAGACATTATGGAATGGAAAGGGTTAATAAAGGATCAGCTATTAGCTCGGTTTAGAGAAGTTTCTATAGAGGGATCTATTCACCTGTCGTCCTTTTGGTTGGGTGGTTGATGGCAAGTCCTGTAGAATAAAGCCAACCCAGGAGAAAAATTTTCATTTACTTGTCAAGAGTACAAAGTAATTTGTGTGTTTCTGTTACAATATGGTTAAAAATGAACTAGATTTAAGTTGTAAAGAGATCATATACATCATTACATTTCTTAGAAATGTTGAGTTATTAGGAAAAAAAAAAAAATCAAACCCAGGCCATTTAGCAGCAAGCTGAAGAAAGCAGGTAAGTTGAAGCAGAGAGAAAATGTGTTCTTAAGAAACAACTCAGCATCTTCAACACAAAAGCCACTGCGGTTCAAACAGCCTATTAAAAAACCCCCTGAGCACAAAAGAACGGTTGTCCTTTTCAACTTCATCATTGCAACCGTTTATATTTTAAAAATTTTAATGGCTTTATGGATTTTTACCATCTTAATAAGCATTACATGTTAATGTTAAAAAGGAATTCTTTGAGAACCTAGGTTCACATTGGAAAAACAATTATAAACAATTTTCTCATACAATTTCTCTTACTTAGATACTTGGGATATCATTCCATTTGAGATGATATTTGAATGACTAATGATTTGATTGGATAAGAAAGTTGATATATTCTTAAAGGGCAAATTAAAAGTCAGAACAAAAGGCAACACTGCTGCATTCTTAGAGGTCTCATAATTGCAGCTGGGTGACAGGCAGCAGCATTGGCAACTTAAGAGAAGATCTGACTATCCCCCAAACCGGCAAACCCATGCACAGAAATGCTTCTGATTGGTTAAACGATTCTTTCTATAATCCAAAATGGAGAGTTCTGAAAAATGGCAACTTTCCAAGTTTAAGTCAAATATGTACTTTGTGTTAAAGATGTGATACCAGCGTGGCTTAAGTGCAGTTTGAAGCCAGTTCCTTTTGCTTTTCATATCCAGGCAAGGCTTAAAATTCACAAAAATATGTGCACGTACCACAATAACAAGAGGGCACACCAATTCGTAAACTTAGATAGCGGAAACTAAAAGACGTTGCTGAAATCCCTCAGAATGGAAAACTATGAAGCCCAAGAACACCCAAATGCTTATTCTGCAAAATCCCTTACATTTATCATTTTCAAATTAAAAAATTCTTAAAGAAATTTAAACACATTTCTATTTACATCCTTTGAGCAGCCATACATATTGGTGGGGTGGCTGAGAGGTATTTTTAGAACAACTATAGCAGTCTTGCACTACATTTCTTCAGATGTGGCTGGTTTTTAAGGAGAAGGAAATGTTGAGGAAGGTTTTCCAGGAGTCAACTGCAAGGCTGCTGCAGTAGCCGTGTACATCTGCAGAAGACAATCTTTCCACTGAACACATGGAACTAAACACTCATGGCAGGTGAGCACCAACAAAATCGTCACACTTGGCTGTGTGCAGCTAGAGTTCTTACCGAAACAGAATTGTTAGTGCTGCTATGACCATTAGCAGGGGACTGTCTGGAAGTGGAGGGGGAATCTCTCTGAAATAAGACACAAGGTTCATTAACACAGAGCACTAGCACAGAAACAGATATTCACATCAACAGTCCCAACCACAGTCTGACGACTATTTCCTCTGAGGTTAATGCTATAAAAGGTGTCATGCTGACTGACTTACATGATTTCACAGAAGTATGAAAATACTTTTTTTCAGTTTGAAGATTCCCATATTATAAGTGAGGGCTGTGCTATCATTGATTAATGATTATTCTTTTCCCATATCCCAAATTCTACAATCTTTGCTTTTTTATTGGGACCTCAGGACAGTGTTCTTAAAACCTTATCAAAGGGCACACAATGATGAATATTATAGTGCTATTGTACCAAAGATCTCAACTGCCTAGTTTTGTATTAAAGAATGGGTTTGAGAAGTAGTTTATTATTCTTAGGTACCCTAGTGTCAAGGATTACCAAAGAACTCCACTGAAAGTAAATGAGCGTAAGAGAAAGACTTTACATATTGTAATCATCTTAGACCTTTCTAGAATAAATATTACTAATGGGGTAAAAAGAGAAAGCTGCACCAGAGAGCAAATCTCTTTCTTTGTAACATTTTAGCAGACTAAGTAAGAGACAGTGACTCCAAGCAACAATGCTCTATTTCTGGCCAAATTTCCCAGGAGCCCACACTCTTTGCTGTTCAACCCACTTCGAATCTTTTCAGGTTCTGTTCCTTAGTGTCCAAGTCAACTTTAATAAAAAGAACTATCAGAAGAAGAAATTAAGTCCTTTAAGACATTTCATGTGTAGAGTTCTGTATTAACTTCTGTCAAAAGATATGTTTCTCTCTAGGATACTGAAAGGATACTTCTGGAATTGGTTAGCCTGAAACAGAATGAGATCCTTTAGAGGAACATTCTCAAACATGCAGTAAATTGATCTCTATTTGTCACCCTTAGGGATTCAAATCAGTAGAGATAGGGTCTGGGGGAGTGGATGAGAGCTTTCATAAGAGAAGCCTTGCCCTAGCTAAGAAGAGTCCAGTCCAGGTGGCTTGAAAAAAAGTTGTGTTTCTATGTTGGGGGTGAACAGAGTAAGAGGAGGAAATCATTTGTTTCAAATATTTAAAGGTGTAGAATTTATATGTATAATACTGGTGTCTCCCTCAAACTAGTTCAACAACTTAAAACAAAAGGGAGAAACTTGTATTCATAACTAACAATATCTTCTGGTTAGCCCCACTCCCAATCCAATCTATTTATTCAATGTCTTCAACAAATGAGAAATGCTGTGAGGAACCTATGGCTCTAGGATATTTAGCATTATTTATACAAACATGTATGTATGCATATCATTCTCTCTTTTCCCTGACAGGTTTAGACTCTAAGTAACAAATCTTAATGCTCTGAATCTTGAAGCTGGAGCAGTGCTGCATATTTTTTAAATATATTATTAATTGACATTCTGTAGGAAGTCACTAAGAGGAGCTCAAGACCCAATAAAATATGATACTTTAATTGACAATTAAAAATTTACTTGAACCTTCTACTTGTTTTCTTGTGAAGTTTGTAGCACCACTATAGACTTGAAAAGTGTAATCTTTCTTTCAAATTTTCTTAAGCACAGATCCAATAAGTCAGCTACCAGCCCTTAAAACTTAGCTTTAGAAAATGTACACTTCATATCTATTTATTTGCAGTGATAAAATTGAACCCAGGGACTCACACATGCCAAGCAAGCATTCACTGTGCTACATTCCCAGCTCTTATACTTCATATTAACATACTTGGAAGAGCCACAGGGAAATTTTAAAAATAAGGTTCAATAAATAACACTTGAACTGAATGTGCTACAACCAAAGAATGATTCTGTTATGATAATTTATGTCTCCCAATATAGAAAGAATAGATTTTTGACTATAATGAGCAAAATAAAACTAAAAAAATAACCCCATAAATTGAAAAAGTTCTAATTGCCAGAGGATAATCTGTTTTCAGAAATGTGTGTGTGTGGGGGTATTACTCTACAAAAGGACATTTTCCACTTCAGATATTCAGAAAGGTCACAGGAGCCTGTGTCCTTTGAGTGAAGTCAGTTACCAATTCATCAGGGTCTCATTGCAAGACCTGTCACTCATTTGAACACTGATATCTCAACAGAAATTGACTCTTGGAAAGAAGAACTACCCGTGGGATGTCTTAACAAGGGAAGTGAATTGACTTCCTGGGAACACTGCTGTATTTTTTTGTCTCAGGGATTTCTTTCTTTCTTTTTCTTATCAAGCTTTATGTTACTGTAGCTTTTCTATATTTGGCTTCGATTTTGCTGCAAAAAGGCTGAAGATATCTGCATGGAAGTAGGGCTGAGGAGGTGGGTGGGACCTCCTCTGTTCCGTTATCTTTGTTGTAAAATTGGTGTGCAGTGATCTAACAGCACAGGCAGAAACAATTTCCCAGAAAGCAAAAACATTCAGCCATCAGCAGACAGTTAGTTAAGAACTCAGAGGAGATGGGGGAGGTTGGAGGAGGGGGAGGCTTGTTAGACTTATTACCTCACAGGACGAAGACTGAGTGCGGTAGCTTGGCACAATCTTGAAGGTTATACTCCCTCGCATTTCCCTCTGGAGGAAGAAAAGAGGAGAGCGCTCATGCAAACACATGTTGCACACAAAAACACAGAAGAAACCACTCAAAACATGTGGGTGCAATCAGTATACACCACCTGACAGCACACAGCCCTAAAAAACCCCAAATTATAAAACAGGAAACACTCAGGTTACTGGTAGAGGTTTCTGGGAAAGGTCCCTTGAAGTCAAAGCTGACTAGCAATGAATGGTCTCCAAGATCTCTGATAGTTATCTTTTGTACAACATGAATACAAAAGAGTCGAAATGACATGTCTTACAAAAATGACTATACACTTAACTGAAGAAGAGACTAAGCACTTACATAAAAATCCTATTTAATATGCTACTCTCAGATGCTATCACCATAAAACTGCTTTTATACTTTATTAATTCTGGCATTCTTTTTTATTATGGCAAGCCTGGGATGCTCATTGCACGAGAAGCTGCTGCACTGTAGCAGGAAGGACTCAAGGCATAAAACAAATGCTTCCGTCTGTTTGCTACAACCCAGCATAGATGGGAGTCTGTCAACAGATGTCAATGCTTTTTATCGAAGGCCTAATTTCAGTACAGATTTTTTTCGAGTACAGCCTGGCCTACAGTTACCTTCCTCTTCTTTGTGCTGTAGAGAGAGACACTGCAGCTGGCCATGACTCAGCTAAACAGGAAAGAGGTTTCTGATGGTGCTAATGTCAGGAGCCTTTTGAGGTCAGTAAGATACTAGTTCACACTAAGTATGTCCTGGGGAGATTTTTCTGTAAATATCTTGTTGGTAAGAAACCAAGGAAGGATAACAGTGTGCAGACTCACACTGCTAAAGGCAGGCAAAATTGTTCCAAATTCCACTGCAGCTGGCACATTTTCCTGGTTGTCAGTTTTTAATGAATATTGCACAAGTTCAGCATCACATAAATGATGGTACAAGAAATATTCTGATTATGATTGAAGAATTATTAGATGTGTTTTCTTTATATCTATTTATTTAGTGTGTGTGCTAGGTATGAGTGGGGATACCTTAGTCACTGTATGTATGTTCGGTGTAGGAACATGTGTGTATACAGGTGCCAGCAACCATGTGTATGTGCTTGTGGAGGTCAGAAGAGAATGTTGGTTATTTTGTTCCATTATTCTTCACCTTATTTCTTTGATACAGGATCTCTCACTGAACCTTGAGCTGGGTTGGTGGCTAGCAAGCCCCAGCTATCCTCATGTCTCTACCAGATATAATGCTGGGGTTACAGGCAGGTGAGACCATGCTCTGCCTTTTACATGGATGTGGCATCCAGACTCAGGTACTCTGACAAGTACTTTTACCCACTGAGCCATCTTTCCACCCCCATGTGTGTGGGTTTTTCTTTTAACAAAATAAGTTAATAGAGCTATCAAGATGGCTCAGCAACAGGACCTATACAATGAGAAGACTAGTAGACATACTATTGTAGAAGGGGAAATCTCATGGGGCCCTACTCCTAGACAAAGAGCTACAGGCAACTAAGGAAGGTTGAGAGGGAGAAGTAGTTGTTCCCAGGGATGAGCCTCCCACTTGGTCATCCAATTCTAAGTGGTTAGCTCTGAAAGCATGTACATACTAGGGACACTTAATGGACTCAGCATGTTGTACTTATATGTGCAAACATCTAGATATGCATGCAACAATAAAAAGAGTCCATGAATGAGAGAGATTGAGGGAGTGGTATATAGAGGGGGCTAGAGGGAGAAGGGGGAAGTAGGGAAATGTAATTATATTTTAATTAAAAATATAATAGTAAAAAAAGATGGCTCAGCATGTGAAGGCATTTACCGCCAAGCTTGATGACCTGAGTTCAATCCCTGGGACCCAAATGGAGGAAGCAGAGAAGAAATTCTTTCAAACTGTCCTCTGAACCACACATAGGTAGGGGCATGTGTGCATCCACAGCCACTCCAAAACACAAATTAAATAAACGTAATGAAAAATAAAAATCTAGGCTAACGAACTAGAAATCAATGTTGGAGAAGGGCAAACTTCCATGGGCTTACAAGCATTTTCTGTAGCTGTTCCACTGTTTGGTTAGCGACACTGATGCCATTGATTTCTCGGATTTCATCCCCAACATGAAGTGTACCTAAGAAAATCATACATGACTATAAACATGAATGGAGTAAAAACTTTTACAATAATGAAAAGTGAAAGGTAGCAATATAATACAAAAATAAATTACAGATCTAAAAGCCAGTGATTCAGAGACAGGACCGCATTTAGCTGTAGAATTACTTCTTTTTTTGTGTGTAGTAAAACCATCCAAATAGATACATTTACTTGCACAAAGCACAGTTTTGATGGGTGGCCAAAGAAATCTGTTGACCACCCAATAAGAGACAATCAGGTATGAGCAGACATAACTGAAAATAAAGCAAATGACTACTACTTCTAAACAAAAACATAAATGATGATATAAGCTAATACATGGATTATAATGAATAAGAATTCAGACATGGCTGAGGAGGGTTTCAATGAACTTGAAGATATAACAAAGGATCACTTAAGGTCACAGAAATAAAGACATAGGGAAACCAGGAAACAAGAAAAAAAATATAAAAAAGCTATGGCATAAGGAGTGTTTAATGTACATCTAACTGTAATTCAGAAAGAACAAAGAGAATGAAGAAGAGGCAATGTTTGATTGGATGAATATTTTCTTGAACTGATGAAAGCATCAGATCCAGGAAAAATAAGATACATAAAAAGAAATCTGGGCCAGAAGCAAAAGGTTTTTCCACCAAGTCTGATAATCTATGTTCAATCCTTGGAACTCATATGGTGGAAGGAGAATTGATTCCCCCAGATTGCTCCCTGACCTCTACATGTACACTGTGGCATGTGTATGTGTGAACATTTGTGTGCACGTGTGTGTATACATATAAATAAATAAACATGAAGCCACTGTTTAATATATGGAAAGTTAAAATTTCTAGGTAAGCACTAGTATCACAGAAATAGAGTGCTGAAATTAGAAGCTAGAGGATAACAAAATGAAAATCTCCAAAAAAATGACCAAGGAAAGCAAAACAGTAGAATCATCACATTGAATATTAATGAACTACTCTATCAAAAATAGTGATTGCTGGGCAGTGGTGGCGTACGCCTTTAATCCCAGCACTTGGGAGGCAGAGGCAGGCAGATTTCTGAGTT
>JADRCC010149421.1:0-11133 GCA_019843855.1 Hylomyscus alleni
GTGATTGTGTTCAACAGGCATATTTTCAGCGGGGCCATTTCTATTACAGAACGATTGAGCTCTGATTTACACATCAATTACCTACCTTCATGGAGATTTTCATGCTCCCCTAGCTGACATCAATGAAGCATAACCGCACAAATGCTTTATTTCCTACCAGGTTTGGATAACTGAGACTGATACATAATCATAGTGAGAGACAGTGTGCTATAATAAGGCAACAGTAAATGCTTCCCTTTGAATACTACTACTAGTTTTTATGAACTTACTATTTACATGCTTATCTTAGTTGTTTATTTCTTTTTGTAAATATATTCCTCTCATCTCAAGTGTAGTTAGAAAATTGAACATAAACATTTATAGAGATCAAACTACTATCTTTCAACTTTCTCAAAGATCAGTAACTTACTTTTCTGAGAAGATTTTAGGCCATTGTCACCAAACAGCCAATAAATATTCACTAGGAGTGATCTTAGTTGTGCCTATATCCTTTATTTTATTATTCTACGTCAGTCCCAGATGCTCCTTTTTGGTGCCACTTGGTTTATATTTATGAGTCACATGCAGCATGTGACTTCTCACATTGTTCAAGAACTATGTGACAAACAGCTTCAAGATTTCTCTTCATAACCTCAATAAATTGGAAACTATACCCTTCATTGATGTTATTTTGTAATAGCTTTTACTTTCTTTCTCAGCTTTAAATTTCTAGAAAACTTTTATTATGCCCTTCCTTGACCCCCACCCTGAGAACCTAACATGGCACCTGGCATGACATAGTCATCCTCAGTAAACGTTTGTAGATTAGAGACATTAATTAATGTATGAATGGAAATACATCAATATGTGTCATTGAACATGAGCAGAAAAACATGCCTGTCATTTGTTCATTCAGTCAGTTAAAAAATATGTATTTAAAGCTGAACACTGAACTTGGCACATTTCCAGATAAATAGGAAATAGAAATGCATTATTCTTCCCTGGTGACAGTTTCATTTAACACCTACAAGTTCTTTGAGACAGAGCCTGAATAAGAGATTAGAGTTAGAAGCCCAAAGGAAAGTTGATCAGAGAGGACAGGGTAGATAACATGCTATCTGAAGTACAAAGGGCAGTCCTAAGGCTAGATCATCTAGACCTCTCTGATGGTTCCAAGTGAACTGGCTTTAAAATGTTGTCAGGATGTCTTGAACTATATTCATTTGCTAGAGAAATCACTCCAAATTACCACAACTATTGCTATTTTAGCAATACACATTTTTTATCTCCTAGTTACGGAGGCCGGAATTCTAAAAAATCAAGCAAGGCACTGGCATGTTAGTTTCATTCTTTTTGGTAGTTGTAAAGGAGATCTCTTCAAGTTTATAATTATTTGTGGTCCATCTTTGGCCTTCCTTGACTTGTACAAGCATTACCTCAATTTCCATCTTCATTTTCACATAGAATTCTATGTTTCTACATTTACATTTCTGCATTTTTTTCTATTTTCATTTGTTTTTGAGACAGAGTCTTGTATAATTCAATCTGGCCTTGAACTTGGTAAGCATGCAGTGATGGCCTTGAACTTGGTAAGCATGCAGTGATGGCCTTGAACTTACCATCTTTCTTTTTCCACATCTCTATTGTTTGGACTACAGGCACATGCCCATTGTTTTTTCTTTTTTTTTCTTTTTTCTTTTTTTAAAGGATGAGAGTTATGTGAGTTTATGGACTCTTACTGTTCCAGTACACTATTCTCTAATTAATATTTAAACCATCTTATTTTCAATTAAGTTCACTTCAGAGATGCTGAGGGTCAGGACATGTGAGTATACCTTGTTGAAATTCAACTCACAGTAGAAGTACTCACATAGTAGTCAGTCATCTTTCAGGGCAAGAGGGAAAGGTCACACCTATAAGCCCATGTGTGAAAACAAATCCGGGCTCATAAGCTGCAGAGAGCAGAGCAGACATATTCTGCCTAGAGTTTTCCTCTTTTTCTGGTTTCATGCTTAAGTCAGAGTTCTATAGGGGCATGCCTCAAGGAAAGAGACAGAGGCCAAAGGGTAGGCCTGCAAGGGGTAGAATTTTCTTGGGTAAATTTGGTGAGTGCTTGTGGATCAAAGTGTTTAGTGAGACATGAAAACAGTCAGTTTAAAATTGTCAATTATAAACTGCTCCTTAAGGGCATTAATTTCCTCAGTTTGGAAGTAATTAAGAATACTATTTCTGAGAAAATATTGTTTTAAATTAAGTAGTTATTGAAATTGACTTACTTATAGTTAAGTGAAAATAAAACACCTTTTAAAATTGTCATTTATGAGAAGCCTGGAGGTTATATTACGATTTAAACTTGGAAAATATTTAATGAGCATGGAGAGGAACTAATTCAGGTAATATTTTTTAAACTCAAAAGAAAGCAATTTGGAGTAGGATGGGTGCAGGTGCCAATCATATGAACTCAGGATAGGTAACAAAGGCAGAAGATGCTAAGATAAAGGCAGAGGACAAACCATGTTAGGGACACCAAGCAGAGTACTATGCCTAACTCCCAAAGCCAGTAAGGTTGGGGAAGACCATTGAATACAACCAAAACAAGGCTAACCATACAAATAGCAGCAACATAAACTCCTAAACTATCTGCACCATAGAATACACAAACTGAACTCTGCCTCAATCCAGAATTCAAACACTCCACAATGTACTTTACAGTCATTACTGTGTTCAAAGTGTTCAAAGCCTGCCAGTTCCTCCGTTATGATTAATCAACCCAGGATCCATGCAACCATTACTGATTAGAAAGAACAGATGCACATAATCTTAAAGTAAATCAAGATTTAGATCTAAGAGCTCCTTAAATCACAGCATCACCATCAAATCTGATTCATTTAAAGAGAGAATTATACATAAGATCAAGTTGACTCTGAAGACCACATGTAGAATACAGAGAAACACAAGGAAACAGGGTTCTAAAAAGCTGTTACCTCTAATTAGTAATAGGAAACAGGGTAGAAGACAAGAGTAGAAGGAATAGTACTTTATATCATTATTTATATTTTGCATAGTTTTAATTGTATATCATAATACAGTTTAAAATGTGGAACCTGTTCAAAATCTACAAATATATAAATTAATAGGTTTACTTTATTTTCTGATTATTTGTTTGCTTGTTTGGCTTATAATATCCACTTAAGGCTCTTATTGTTCCTTGAGATGTATTTTGGTAAACTCCCATGCCAAGTAATTGCTTGTAGCTCTCATAGTTTGATCATGCTGAGAAGATGCTTAAAAGTCTTTACTTTCTATTACTAATGAGTCAGTGAGCCATTAGTGTTATAGTGAAGTCTCACTTTATAGAGTAAGCTAGCTCTAATGTATTTTTAAGTGATTTGCTACAAAAGCAGAACTCATACAGATAACCCAAGAAAAAGGAAACTTAGAGACTTCAATATCTATTGTGTAATGGAGGCCTCTTACAGAGGGATATGTACATATGGAAGAGGAGAGGCAATAGGTTTTATGGAGTAGTCAGAAAGTCAAAGTCATGCTAACTGATATGGGACACATTCTGCTTTGCCTGCAAGAGAACGAAAGCAACATTTTTAGCAGAGAGGGACACCCCAATTAAACAATGTTGTATATTGTAACCTACCTTTTGGACAATATTGTAATGTGGACAGAAAAGCTCAGTTTGTTTCATTGAAGAGACTGCCTTCAGATTACATTTTAACTCAATTCTATAAAGTTCTTGATGTGTTGAGTACTATTATAAAAAAAAGTGACAACCTTTGAGTATTAGATTCACAGTTGTTCTA
Organism: Hylomyscus alleni; assembly: GCA_019843855.1. NCBI lineage: Eukaryota > Metazoa > Chordata > Mammalia > Rodentia > Muridae > Hylomyscus > Hylomyscus alleni. The sequence continues at coordinate 3,795 of JADRCC010149421.1, forward strand.
TAGAAAAATGACATTTCTATTAAAATGAAATCATTCAACAATGGAGTTTTATTGCATTCCTAAGGTATCACTGATGATCAAAATTCATTTGCGTATCTGCCTATGCCTGATTTACTAAAAAAAAAGTCTTTGCCATCCATATTTCAAAAGCACTTTTATAAGCCATGATATTTTGTAGGGAATTCAGGATTAAGACATAGCCCTGGATGAATTGTCCTGTATCTGAAGTATGAGTAGGACTTAGCTCATGTCTGACTGCGACAGTGGAAGTGCTGTTTCTCCTGAGAATATTAACATCTTTTGGCTCAGTAGTGGCTTCTGGATTCAGTTCCTGATATAGTTGTTTCTCACTATAACAAGTCTATTTTTGCAATAACTGCTTTTGCCTTGAAGGCATTTCTTCAATCAACAAAGTAGAATTTTTCATAATAGAATCTTTTAGTTCCCCAAAGGTACATGATCTTTGATTTGCTTTCTTGTAATACAGAAAAAAATGGTTGTTTCAGGTCCAGTCTATTAGAGTTAGGCACACATAAATGAATCAAATATAAACATTTATTTATGAATGATTATCTCCTGAGCAAGTACCAGAAGTTGTTGCATGTGAAATGCTTGAGACGTACCCTCAAAAATGTAATAAAACTGATCTAACATGTAATTTTAGCATGGCAACTTAAAAACACTATTCCTGGGTTATTTCTAAGAGAAATTAAGTTGAAGAACTAAGTTATAGAAAAAGAAGACTAATATTTATATTATATGGAAATTTGGGTTGATACTGATTTTTGAAATCAGTTCATTTAATGATCATTTGGTGTTGATATTTCAAAGATCATGATTGAATATATAAGTAATATAAGGACAACAATGTTCTCACCCCCAGGTTTTCATCTTTAAATAAGCATTGTTATCTTTACCTTACCAAATGTCCACATATCACTACCAAGTGCCTATGTAATAGAATGTTGTATGGTAAAGGTAAAGCATGATGTGTGCCAGTGATGATGTCTATTAGCTGTGAGCAACCATCAATAGTTCACAGAACTCTTTCTTAATCACTAGTGTGTCAATATTTATACTAACTGAATGAAGAGAACATAAACACTTATTCCAATTTTATGCAAGAGGAAGCTCAGGCTTATGAACAGTAAATGATTTTTTTTATTTTAAATAATATTTAATGAACAATAAAAAACAACAAGAACAAACCCCTGTTGCCTCCCCCATCCCCATGCCTGCCACCCCACCCTCTCCCACTTATCAGCCCTGTCATTCTCCTACACTGGGGCACAGAACCTTCATATGGCCAAGGTAAATGATTTATTATTGATACAGCATCTGGTAACTGAGAGAGTCTCTGTGCCATAGTCAATGGGTAGTGCCGTTCTGTAAGGCTTTCTTCCCAGTAAAACCAAAAGTATTCATTTAGTTGATGTTAGGTTTTTATTTGCCTCCTTTTGGAGTTTTATTCTTTGTAAATGTTTTAACTATCATTGCAGCTTTAATATTTGACATTTGTTATAGATTAGAGTGTAATTTTGAGGCTGTAATCTCTATGCATTTGGAGTTTTGCTAGGCCAGTCAAAATAATTCTGTCTAAAACTTACTCCACATGCCATTTTTTCTTTTTTACAGATTGATAATTTCTTGCATGCCTATAATGGAACTTGATCAAATCTGCTACCCTAATCCCTCTTCTCTGACTCTTCCCACATCCCTCTACTGCCACTTTTTCATCCTAACTTCATGTGTTCTCAATAAAAACAACTTGCATGGACTCTAGTTAGTGCTCCTGATATATGCATGGGTAGGATCTCCTACTGGAACATGGATAATCTTTCGTGTACTATATTCCTGAAGAAAACCGACTTTCCTTTTATTGGTCATCAAAAGCCAGTAGCTTCTCAGATATATTGGGAGTCATGAGCACCTTCCTGTTTATGCTGGGATTTGGCCTTTCTTAATCTTGAGCAGGTTTTATACCAAATGATTTCATGTGTGTAACAGTTTTTTCATGTCCAGTAAATTTTCTGTGGATGCACACTCCCATTCCTTATGATATCTACAATTTCCTTGGACCTTTGTTCATGATGATATCTGATCCTTTGGGAAAGGAGTATGGTATGTTTGTGCTGTTTAGACCTGAAAAGTCCACAGTTATTTAATTCTCTACAGACTGATTAGTTGTGTATCTCTGAACAGATTGCAGTATATTCCAAAAAATACTTATTTAATGAAAGTTCAAAGATGCACTAATTAATGGTGAAAATTCAATTTCAATATTCATTTTTTTATTCTTTTTTATTGAAGATAGATTTTTTCACATATTATATCTGATTATGGGTTTCCTCCTCTAGGCCCTCTAAGACCCTTCTTCCCTCCCATATACAGCTTTCTGCCTTTAGTTACAAGATAACAGGTAGATAAAGAATGAGATAAACCAAAAACAAATCGGCATAGGACAAAGCAACCATTAGAAAAAGTGTCAAAAAAACCCCATAAAAAACACATAAGAAACATTTCTGTGAGGTAAAGAAATAAATGTTAAAATAACTAAATTTTAAAAGAAAAATAAAAACTAAGCAAGCAAGCAAACAAACAAACCAATAAATGTCCCAACTACTGAGACAAGGAACCTCCAAAGACATCATTGACTTCATTCTCTGTTGACCATCTATTGCTGGGTATGGGCCCTGCCCTTAAAGAGTGGTTTGTTTCTCCAGCAAGACTCCCTCAGAGAAAACAAATTATTCCTTTGTGAATGGTTGTCAGCTGGAGATAGCTTCTGGGTTATGGATGGGGCATATGTCTATATTTCCTTTCAGCTTTAGGACCCCATTTGTTTCATGCCCATGCAGGCCCTGTACATGCTACCACAGACTGTGAGTTCATATGTGCATTGGTCCAGCTGTGTTTAGTAGTGTTGGGGCCCAAAAGCAGAAAATAAAGGGTGAGACTTGAACAGAATTTTTTGTACTGTCTCCTTTCTTCATGTCTCCTGATCCCAATTTGTCATTGTTGCTTGTTTCCCTCAAAAACCCTGTTGTTTAAGTCCTGTAGGTTGCGGTAAGTACAGCTTGTTTCTTTGATGTCCTCTATAGACTCTAGCTCTTACAGTCTTTCTGCCTCTTTTTCCTCAGGGTTCTCTGGGCCCTGAGTGGAGGGATTTTATGGAGACATCCCATTTAGAACTGTTTCAAGATCTCCCTCTCTCTGCACATTGTCCAGGTGTGGTCTCTGTGTTTGTTCCCATCTGCTGCAGGAGGAAGCTTCTCTGATGATGGCTGAGCAAGAAACTGATCTATGAGTACAGCAGAATGTCATTGAGAATCCTTTTTAGTTCTATATTCCTTTAACAAAAAAAATGGTATTTGGATTTCTCCTAGGTCCCTGGCCTATCTAGTCTCAGATTCTTGGCCACCCGAGCATTGTCAGGGATGGCTCACATCTCATGGAGTATGCCATAAATCTAGTAAGATATTGGTTGGATACTCATACAAGAATTTTGCCACTACAATATCAGTATATCTTACAGGTAGGACACCATTGTAGATCACAGAGTTTGGGGCTGAGTTGATGTTTAGCTTTCTTTCTCCTTTGGTAGTTGTCAAACTACCTCACAGTACCTTAACCACTAGTCCATAGGGGTGAAGGCATTATCTAGGCACAAGTTTGATTTCTCTGGATTCAATAAGTAGTGTAGGTGTTGTCTTCAACAATAGGTCTTTATGGTCCTTTTGTGGAAAGCAACCAACATCCCTGACAATAGCTTTGTTTGGAGGTTCTCAAGGGGCTGTACGTGTAGCTTATATATATACAGAAACTTCTTTGCATTTGCTCCTGGGCTGAGAGAAAAGACTTAAAAGCTTCTGTCTTTAGTAAGTTAAAAACAATCTAATGGCAAACATAGAGAATGACAATTAAACCATTAAGAATGTGCTAGTTAGCAGGGACTATCCCAAAACCTGTTGCCTATACTGGGGTTTGATCAAGCTGGGCTGCCTTGACTGGCCTGAGTGGAAGAGGATGAACTTAGCCTCCCAGAAACTTGAAGTGCCAGGGTTGGGGGATATCCTGGGGGGACCCTACCTGCTCAGAGGAATAAGGGGATGGGGAAGGATTGTGGGAGCTGATGACTGAGAGGGGGAGTGAGAGGGATGTAAAGTGAATAAGTAAATAAAATAAAAATAAACATTTGAAAAAAAAAGAATGTACCAGTTGATCCATTTTAAGAAGTAGTATAAAGCCATCAGCACACATGAATTGAAATGTATTCAATTCCAGGAAGGACTGGGTACTGCTCAATGCAGCATGGATATTCTTTGAACAGTTAGGCTTAATGAAGAAAGCAAAATATAAAAGATCACATATATCATTCAGTTAAGGTAAAAAATTCAGAATAGACAAAGTGAAAAAGTTCTAAGCTCTTGATCTTTATTGGCTAGAGAATTGTGGGGCAGAGTGTCTCTAAAAGATGCACAGTTTCTTTTGTGATCGATCAAGCTTTTCCTGAATGTATACAGCAATGGTTCTAAAATTCAGTGATTATATTAAATGTCATTGCACTGTGTACTTAAAATGGATGAAATTGCACGACATGGACTATGTTTCAATAAAAGTAATATGCATGATAAAATGAAAGGAAGAAACAGAGGACATGAGGCTAGAAGAAAAATAAGGCTAACAGTTGACATGGATGAGAGGCCAGACAGGTAACTTTGGAAAGTTCTGCTGTTCTCCCTAGAGAGTGCTTCCATAAGCTTTCTGGGTAAAATGTTTTCTACTCCTGTTTTCAGAAGGTGTTCTGCATTGAAATACTAAGCATCTCCTACCCTAATTTCTAGTAGTGTTGGTACAACTATTGTCTTACTAAGAAAAGATGAGAGGGAACCAAAAGATGTTCACTGGCCCATTTCTCTAAGAAAATGAAAGATGTTAATATAGAGGTGCTTATTGCTGTTATACTCAAACACAGTCAATCCCATATTATACAGCAGTACTTTAACTTATTATATTTTAAACATTTAGAAATATTATCACTTTTTAATATTTCCTCAAGTATCTTTGTAAAATAGTTAAGAGTTATTAAGTTTCATGAAATGTTCAAATAAGCCATTCTTATTTATTTATTTATTTTTATTAAATATTTTCTTTATTTACATGTCATATATCTCCTTTCTCAGTTTCCCCTCCGAAAAAAAATAAAAAAAATAAAATTAAGTTAAAAAATAAAACCAAAACAAACAAACAAACAAAACCCCTGTTCCCTCCCCCCTCCCCCTGCCCACCAACCCACCCTCTTCCATTTCCTGGTCCTGGCATTCCCCTACACTGGGACACAGAACCTTCACAGGGCCAAGGGCCTCTCCTCCCATTGATGACCAACTTTGCAATCCTCTACTATACACATGCTGCCAGAACAATCAGTCCCACCATGTGTACTCCTTGGTTGGTGGTTGAGTCCCTGGGAGCGCTGAGGGAACTAGTTAGTTCATATTGTTGTTCGTCCTAAGAGGCTGCAAACCCTTCAGCTCCTTGGGTCCTCTCTCTAGCTCCTTTATTGGGGACCCTGGATGGTTGTGAGCCTCTACTTCTGTATTAGTCAGGTACTGTCAGAGCCTCTCAGGAGACAGCTATATCAGGCTGGAGTGCCCTTTCTTCAGTCTCTGCTCCATAGTTAGTCTCTGCAACTCCTTCCATGGGTATTTTGTCCCCCCTTTTAAGAAGGAATGAAATGTCCACATTTTGGTCTTCCTTCTTGAGTTTCTTGTGGTTTGTGGGTTGTTCTTCCTGTATTCTGAACTTCTGGGCTAATATCCACTTATCAGAGAGTGCATACTATATGTATTCTTTTGTGATTGGGTTACCTCACTCAGGATGATATTCTCCAGATCCATCCATTTCCCTAAGAATTTCATAAATTCATTGTTTTTAATAGCTGAGTAGTAGTCCATTGTGTAGATGTACCATAGTTCCTGTATCCATTCCTCTGTTGAAGGACATCTGGGTTGTTTCCAGTTTCTGGCTATTATAAATAAGGCTGCTACGAACATGGTGAAGCATGTGTCCTTATTACATGTTGGAACATCTTCTGGATATATGCCCAGGAGTGGTATAGTTGGGTCCTCCGGTAGAACTATGTCCAATTTCCAGAGGAACCGCCAGACTGATTTCCAGAGTGGTTGTACCAGCTAAGCAAACCATTCTTAAATTGGTTATTATTCTACCAATCCCAGCCTCTCTTGCTGTAGATGAAGTTAATTTTTATAATCATTTTAGGTTCTGTACATTTGTATATAAAAACAAATGTCTTTTTTTCTATACTCAAACCTGAACTAAATTTCTAAATATTTTCCCTCTTTACAGTTTCTAATGCAATGCAGTCCTAAAGAAAGTTTGCCAATGAGTACAAAGAAGACTCACTTATTCTTGAGTATGCTGGAAACAGGAGTGTCAAACCCTGAGTAGTGGAGAGAGAGGGCTAATTTGAAGATGTGAAAACCTGACTTCTATGCTCTGAATTTTGCTTGGAACATGCTGTGGAGCCTATTACCTTTTTAGTTCAATTTCTTCATCTGTAAAATGAGTGCAATACAACTAGATGATTGCTAAAGTGTCTCCCTGCTTTAGTGCTCCTGTTTTAAAAGAGAAGTCTGCATTGTAGGCCAACTGAGCTACCACTGTGAGCTAATGGATACTGCATAATTGAACTTTCCAGATCTCATTGAATCTACATGTGTCCTGGGTTTATTGCCCCACAAATGGACCTGGAGCTTCTAATGTACAAAATGAGAGTTACCTACATTTGTGATCAGATCTAAGGACAAGGTTACGAGAGTATGTGAGAGAAAGAAAGGATTGGAGAATGAATGACTTCAACATGAAGAGAGGAGGAAATCAAGTTCAGGTCTTCTAGACACTCACTTAAAGCTTAGGTCAGCTCCCCTCATTTTATGTTTCTCCTGTATAAGGAAATGGAATTTATCTGCTACTCTTAGCTTGAGAGGAACAGAGATGGGTAACATATAAAAGAAGGAGAAAGAGAGAGAGAGAGAGAGAGAGAGAGAGAGAGAGAGAGAGAGAGAGAATGAGCTTTCTCTTCCTCATGCTGTGTACCAGAGTTTTACTAGGAACCACTTCTTTTTCTCCATTTTCCTATCAGTTAGGACATGACTGACATAAGGTCCCAAAACATAGGAAAAATGGGCATAAGACTTTGAGTTATTAACCAAAGGGCATGTTTGGTTTTCAGTGATCAGAGTTTTTATTTGTTTTGTTTTTGGTTTTTTTTTGAGACAGAGTTTCTCTGTGTAGCCCTGGCTGTCCTGGAACTCACTCT
>JADRCC010149428.1:0-11032 GCA_019843855.1 Hylomyscus alleni
TTCACCAGATAATGAACTTACCATGGCCCCTTTTGGAAGAATGCATTAATGAGGTAGAATCTGAAGCAGGTGGATCCATTTGTTGGACCCTTTCTTTTGAGAATTCAAAGTAGAATTGAGGGTCTAGAGTGCCCTCTGTAGTTTGAGAGAGATCAAAAGTCCCTTCTGTAGAAAGGGAAGGTTCCAAAAGACTTAGGGAAGAATTAAAGGACTAAATTAGGCAAATATTGAAAGTTCCAGAGGTGAGTCATCAGAGACCACATGCCCTGGGGTAGCTGCTGAAGATTTTTGTGTACCTGATGCAGCTGATGAGTATCCTAGAATCCCCTGGGGAGATGGCAAAGGCTGTACAGAACATTGTGCAGTTGAAGAATTTCTCAGAGATCCTTGGTCAGATTTTCTTACCATCTTATGAGCATGGTGGGTATATCCCTGACACACTGGGGAAGATGATGAATCTGCTACTGTTCAGTGTGTAGAGGTGAACTATGTTCATCTACCTTGTGTATATAGAGAAAAACTGTAAAGCATTTGAGTAGATATAGAATATTGGATAGACCTTTGTGTAGATGTGGACAGATATACGGTCCCCTGTACTGAGAGACAGGGATTCATGGTTCCATGAATAGAATCAGAAGATTCTTGGGTCTTTTGTTCTGAGAAGGAAAGACCCGTAGGATTATGAGAATATTCAAAAATTGTGATGTATTCATCATTGCCTGGGCTGAGATGGAAAATTTCAGAGGCCCCTGGTCTGATTGCAAAGGACACCTTTCACCAAATGGGAAAGTTACTGCACCTCCTTCTGTAGAAGATGGATATCTATCAGGTTTTGGAGGTGATGGTGGCAAAGTTCCTAGTGTCTCTGAAGAAGATTGAGAAGATGCTACATTCTCCCTCACTCGTGGCAAATGGCCTAAAGTACTCTGTGATTCTTTGTATTGTCCCAATATCCTTGTGGAATCTCCTGAATTTTCTAGATTCTTTTGGTTGGAGAAAAATGATCTTTGCACAAACAATGTTCCCTCTTCTGCACAGGAATTTTCCTTGGTCTTTTGAGAAATGACAAAACTCCTAGAACCCCCAGAGCAGGTACAAGTTGCCCCTGAGCACCTAGTACAGGTTGGCAATATCCTATATCTGATGGTGAATACAAAATGGATTCTTGAGGTTTCTGGCTATGTAGGAAAGTTTCAGTGTCCCTTGAGGAAACTGAGGACCTCTAAGCTTCTAACCTGGAGGGATGAGAAAGGTAACACAGGACAGTTCCAGCCATATGTTATGTCTAATCACCCTGTAACTCTGTAGGGGAGAGATCTGTTGTCATAGATGCAGCTGGTTCTGTACAGCCCTAGTGAGCTAGCTAATAGGCAGAGGTCCAAACAGATTATTAGAACTTACAGAGGCCATGAAACTTGTTCTAATAAGAAAGGTTTGAAGAATTTTCGATGGTGACCACTGTCATGCCTGTGCTCCATACAGAGAAAATCCAGTTGGCAAATAATTCTCCTGTTTGGATTAGTCAGTGGCCACTATCTCAAGAGAAATTAAAAGCAGCTTTATTGCTAGTGCAGGAGCATTTCAAAGAAGGGCACCTAATAGAATCCAATTTCACGTGAAACACACCAATATTCATGATTAAGAAAATGTCAGGCAAATGGAGACTGTTGCAAGATTTGAGAAAGGTAAATGAAACTATGCTGTTAATGGGAGCATTACAGACTGGATTACCATCTCCAGTAGCAATTCCAAAAGGATTTTACAAAATAGTTTTGGATTTAAAAGACTGTTTCTTTACAATTCCTTTGCACCCAGAAGATTGTGAGAGGTTTGCTTTCAGTGGTCCATCTGTAAATTTTAAGGAACCTATGAAAAGGTATCAGTGGACAGTCCTTCCTCAAGGCATGGCTAACAGGTCCTATATTATGCCAAAAATTCGTTAGTCAGGTCATTGATCTAATAAGGAAGAAATGGCCAATGATATATATTGTCCACTATACAGATGATGTCTTAATAATGGAGAAAGTTCCTCAAGATGTATTTTCATGTAACAAAGATATATAGGTTGCATTTAATGAAAGGGGACTGCAAGTTGCCCCAGAGAAGGTACAAATTCAGGATCCGTATAATTATTTAGGATTTACCCTTACGGATCAAGCTGTTATTCCTCAAAAGATAGTTATTCATAGGGACAAATTAAAAACCTTAAATGATTTTCAAAAATTGTTATGTGATATTAATTGGCTTTGTCCCTACCTAAAACTTACTACAGGAGACTGAATCCTCTGTTTGATAGTCTTAGAGGTAATTGTGATCCAAATTCTCCTAGATCTTTAAGTAAAGAAGGATTGTCTGCTTTACAGCAGGTGGAAGAGGCTATTGAGAATCAATTTATTACTTACTAGGTTATTCCTTATCTTTGCATTTATTAATTTTCAACACAACTCATGCCCCTACGGCATTATTATGGCAGAAGGGACCTATTATGTGGATCTATTCAAGGGTGTCCCCTTAACATAATATTTTACCATACAATGAAGCTGTTGCACAAATTATAGTGCTTGGTAGTAAACAAGCACTAACTTATTTTGGCAAAGTACCAGATGCTATCATTCAGCCTTTTACTGTGGAGCAAGACTCCTGGCTAATGCAGCATAGCACAGAATGGTTGATTGCTCAAATTGGATTTCAGGGAACTATAGATAATCATTATCCCGAGGAAAAACTAATAAAATTTGTAAATGTGCATGAAGTGATTTTTCCAAAGGTAACAGCTTGGCATCCTCTGGAAAATGCCCTCGTGGCATTTACTGATGGATTTTCTATTGGAAAGGCTGGGTATCTCATTAATGGTCAAAAAGTCCTTGTAGAGACTCCTGGTCTCTCAGCTCAATTGGCTGAACTTACAGCAGTTTTAAAGATATTTGAAGCTGTGCCTGATGCAATTGATATCTACAAGGACAGCTTTTACATTTTTCTCTTTGTACCGCAGCTAGAAACCTGTGGTACCTTTAAGATGGACACCCCAGCAGGAGTCCTATTTTCTGAATTATAAAATATCATTCTTGCACAATAAAACCAATTTTATATTGGTCATATTCGAGCCCATTCTGGCCTGCCTGGGCCGTTAGCCAGAGGTAATGATATCATTGACAATGCTCTGGTAGGACAAGCCTTAGTTTCAGATCCTGTGGCCTTAGCTAAACGGGATCATGAATATTTCCACCTATCCAGTCAAACTATGAGGTTCAGGCACAAAATTTCCAAAGAACAAGCAAGAATGATAGTTAAGCAATGTCCTAAGTGTGTTATTCTAACTCCAGTACCGCATTTAGGGGAGAAGCCCAGGGGCCTAATGCCTAATAAAATCTGGCAGCTAGATGTAACCCATTATGCAGAGTTTGGAAAACTTAAATATATACATGTTTGTATTGACAATGTTCAGGATTTATGTTTGCTTCACTGCAAACAGGAGAAGTCTAGAGATATGTAATTGATCATTGTTTACAAGCATTTAGCATCATGGGTTTGCCAAAATTATTGAAGACTGACAATGCGCTTGGATTTTTGGGTCAGAATTTTATCTCTTTCTGCAAAGATTTTGGTATTTTGCATAAAACTGGAATCACTTATAACCCTATGAGGCAAGGCATTGTTGAGCAAGCTCATTTCACAATTAAGAACTACATTTTCAAGACCAGGGGAGGTAATCTGTTTCCCCCCAGGTCTCCCAAGGCACATCTCACCTTTGAACTTTTTATTTTGAATTTTCTGCAGACTGATATCAAAGGCCAATCAGCTGCAGATAGACATTGGCACCCAAAAACATCAAATTCTTATGCCATGGTTCGCTGGAAGGACCCACTCACCAATGCTTAGTATGGCCCAGATCCTGTTCTGGTGTGGGGCCGAGGGTCCCTGTGTATTTTTTCCCTGAAAGATGATGAACAACAGTGGTTGCCAGAAAGATTAATTCCACAGGTGCACACAGAGCCATGCCCCTTTTAGCAGGTGTGCTCAAGCCAGGCTCACTTAGAGCCACGCCCCTCTTAGCAGGCATGCTCAACTTTTTTTTTTCCTTTTTTCCTTGTTTTCTTTTGTTCTAAGCTGACAGGCCTTTTCTGCCAGCCTTGAAGGTATTTCTTCTTGTTTTCTCCAGAAAATTGCCAATCCTGCAACAAAACAAATGATCCCATGAAAAGTTCATTCCTGGAGTACAGAACTCTATGATATCTCTGAGCTGACAGTATCCTGAGGGTGTTAACCTTTTGCATTCCAAGAATTGTCCAGTCCTGAAGGCGCCAATTCACATTATTTGTGGCTTTTCATACTATCACTGTTCTAGCATATTGAGGGTTAAGGAAAATACCAAAACCTGCATTCCAACCTACTAATTTGCATCTGAAGAGAGACCTGTTCCCCAGGCAACCAACTACAGCTGAAGCAGATTTGCATCAGAATGGAGGCCTGCTATAAGCTCCAGCTCCCAGCTCCTGTGTTCATGCCTAGGGAAAGCAAGTTTGCTAAGATTATGTGTGTTGTTAGAGGGTGTGACAGATCACAGAATCTGCTGGTTGTAGAGGCATATTGTGACACTGTTCCACAGATGTGTAATGATGCATTTGGAAGCCTGGTTCTGAGATGGTAATACATCCACATTAAAGCACACTCTGCCCGGCTTGCTTCTGCAAGCTGAGTGCACGCACGTGGCTCCATTGCTGGATGATTGAAAGTCCAGAGTTGATCAGTGTGGTTCCGTTCAGGCACCGTGATGATCCCCACGAGAAATTTGTTTCTAGTGATATAACCTAGATCCTTGCTTTTTAAATAAATAAATTAGAGTGAAATGTTGCCTCCCCCCTCTTTTCTTGAATGCAAGCTCACAAGCAATGTTTGTGAAACCAAAAGCGTGAGTCTCACTTGGAACTGAAGAGCCTGCTGCTAGTGGTGCAGGACTTTTGCCCACAACTTTGCAGTTCCTTTCAGATACAGAAACAGATCTGCTCAAAGTCTACAAATCCTGCTGGAAGCCACTTACTTACTGTGAACAGCTTTTCTGGACTGATAGCCACTTATGCCTGAGGACTCTGGTGCCTCATGTCTGATGCTGTGTTTACTCTATGCATTTATTAGTTTGTAATGTTTCAGTTTCTGTTTGGTGCCTGGATATATATTCTACCTGCTGCCTAAGTAAAGAAATGCCTTTATAAAAAAACAACTTACTTGGCATTCCTCCTATGTGTTTGTTCCCTCCCAATTGTTTCCACAGGCCCAGATCAACTCTCATGGACACATGGACCCCAGTAGTGCTGCTGGCTGGATGCTACAAGCTAGAAAGCAAAACTTCTTTAACTCCCAGTGCAGCTATGGACTGTCCCTAAGAGGCTTCTGCACACAGGGAAGCTTGCCTAGGTACCTCAGTAGATGGTGAGGCTAATGGAGAAATTTGTGCTGATGCGTTCAGCTTAAGAGTTGCTTGTGAATATAAGGGAGGTTCCACAGCTTTTTGCAAAGGAGATGGAGGGGCTGGACTTGCTTGTGTTGGTGAGAAATGGCCCAGAGCCTTTGGGGCATGTGGTAATGTTTCTGTCATCCTTGGTACACATGGAGACTTTTCCAAAGAACCTGAGACAGAAGACAAATGTTTATGAGTACACTGGGCAGACTCAGATGTTCCTGGAATATTTTAGGGAGATGGTGACTGCTGGATAGACTGTTGAGTATATGGTGACAGGCCAAGAGTTGCCTGAGCTGATATGCAAAGTTTTGTAGATAGCAAATGTGCTAGATCCCTTGACACTGCTAAAAAAGATTCCCAATATATTTCATCATACAGTGAATGTCATGTATGCCCTAAAGGAGGTGGAAAAGGGCCTGTAATTCCTTGGACAGATGGCAAGGTATCCTGAGATTCTACTGTGTATGATGAGTGCCCTATCTTCTTTTGGAAAGATGTTGGATGCTCTAGAGCATGTGGGGTAGATGACGAAGAATCCACAGTCCCCTGGACAGACACAGAATGTTCTAAAGTCCTTTGGTTACATCTCACAGTTGTTAGAGTATCTGACATAGTTTGTGGAAGTTTCTAGGAATGTGGTGCAGACAATGAAGGTTCCACATTCTCTTGGGACAATAGCAATGGCTTTTTACTTCCCTGCATAGATGAAGAAGATCCTTGTTCAAATGGCAAATTTTCTAGAGACCTAGTTTCAGATTTGGGCAGTCTCATAGTGCCTCTAGGAGGCAAAAGATCTGTAGTCCCTTGGACTGATGGTATTGTAAGTTTCTCCCATGTGTGACAAGTGCCCTATCTGCTTTGGGAATGATGCTGAATGTTCTGTAAACTTTTGGGTAGATGGCAAAGAATCTACAGTCTCCAGGATAAACACAGAATATTCTAGAGTCACTTGCTTACATCTCACAGGTCTATAAATATTGTTTTGGAATTTTCATAAGGATTGCATTGAACCTGTAGATTGCTTGTTGTAAAATGGCAATTTTGACTATGTTAGTTCTACCTATCCATGAGCATGGGAGATCATTCTATCCTCTAATATCTTCTCCAGTTTCTTGAAGATCTCATCATACAGATCTTTTGCTTGTTTGGTTAATGTAAGAGTTACACCAAGATATTTTATATTATTTGTGGCTATTGAAAAGGATGTTGTTCCCTTACTGCTTTTAAAATTCTTTGTTTGTTTAGGGCATTTGGTGTTTTTAATATTATGTGATGGGAGGAATTCCTTTTCTGGTTCAGTCTATTTGGAGATCTGTAGGCTTCTTGTATGTTCATGGGCATCTCTTTCTTTAAGTTAGAGAAGTTTTATTCTATAATTTTGTTGAAGATATTTACTGGCCGATTTCATTGGGAATCTTCATTTTCTTCTATAGCTATTATCCTTAGGTTTGGTCTTCTCATTGTGTCCTAGATTTCCTGGATGTTTTGAGTTAGGAGCTATTTGCTTTTTGCATTTTTTTGACTATTGTGTCAATGTTTTCTATGGTATTTTCTGCACCTGTGATTCTCTCTTCTATTTCTTGTATACTGTTGGTCATGCTTGCATCTGTGACTCCTGATATCTTTGCTAGGTTTTGTATTGTCAGGGTTGTCTCCTTTTCTGATTTATTTATTATTTCTATTTCCATTTTTAGATTCTGGATGGTTTTACTCATTTCTTTTACATGTTTGATTGTGTTTTCCTGTAGTTCTTTAAGGGATTTTTGTGTTTCCTCTTGAAGGACTTTTAGCTGTGTATCTGTGTTCTCCTATATTTCTTCGAGGGTGCTATTTATATCTATCTTAAAGTCCTGTATCATCACCATGAGAAGTGATTTTATATCTGAATCTTGCTTTTCTGGGGTAATCGTGTGTCCAGGACTTGCTATGGTGGGAGAATTGGGTTCTGATGATGCCAAGTAACCTTGGTTTCTGGTGTTTATTTTTTTATGCTTCCCCCCACCATCTGATTATCTCTAGTGCTACCTTCCTTTGTTATTTCTGACTCGAGCCTGTCATTCCTGTGATCATGTTTGTGTCAGAACTCCTCAGAGTCAGGCTGTCTCTGTGATCCAGTGATTCTGGGATCCTATGTTGATACTTCCTCACCTCTGATCCTGGGCATGTCAGAGCACATGGGAGTGGAGCTTCCTCTGGGTGTTGTTGATGGACCGGCTGCAGAGCTTGTGCACAAGGTCAAGTAACATATAAAGGCAGGCCTATCAGAATTACACCAGACTTCTCACCAGAGACTGTGAAAGCTAGAAGATCCAGGGCAGATGTCATACAGACCCTACAAGTACACAAATGCCAGCCCAGGATACTATACCCAGCAAAACTCTCAATTACCATAGATGGAGAAAACAAGATATTCTATGACAAAACAAAATTTACACAATATCTTTCCAGAAATCCAGCCTTACGAAGGACAATAGATTGAAAACACCAACATAGAGACTTATGCAGGTTGCTAGAGATCCGAAAGGATGTTTGTGTCAATGGTTGCCATGGGTGGGGGTAGGAATGGGGTCTTTAGGAGGACTGGGAGTGGATATATTTCAGGGAACAGGGGTACACAGCAGAGATGGAAGAGTCAAAGATCACAGGCACTCAATCCTCAACTGCACTGCTCAGAGACAATCTCCTTTGGGCACCTGCCAGCCACTTAAGTTACGAGTAGGCTGGTGAGCAAGGGCTTGTTCATGAACAGGACCCAATCTGGACCATATGAGTGGAGCCTTGGAAACAAACACCTGGACTTGAGGACCAGGAGCTGAACTCTGCCTACTCAGTGCCTAGGAATGGGACTGAGACTGGGGCAGTCCCAGAGATACAGCAGCTGCCTGTCTGACCCTGCCTGCACAAGTATCCACTAAAGCTGACACCCAGTTAGTTCTCTTCTGGGGGATGCAGACTCTGTGGTCCCTGAGCATACTCTCTCAAGTTTCTTGGTCAAGGAAGCCAGCTAAGAAGGCCGGCCAAGGATGACCAAGGGCTAGCTGGTAGGGCACCCGTGTGGCAGTATCAGCGAACTCAGGACACAGGGGAAGATAAACAGAAGCCACATGTAGTGGGGGTGAGGAACCAACACCTCCAAGGGGCACAAGGCCCAGCACTGGCTTCCCACCTGGCAGCAAGAGGCTCTTCAGTGGACCCAGGGCAATTGATGGGTTATTGTGTGTGCCTGTGAGGCCTTTAGTTTTCCTGGTCTGAACCCCGAGTGTTATGGGAGATGAAAAGAAGGGACCGGAAAGAAAACCTTGGTCTTCATACCCAGGCACACAGCTTGGTGTCTCAGGTACCCCTAAGTTTGAGTTTTGGTGAATAGTGCCCCACAAAGTCATCCAGTCATCTGTCCACATCAGAGGCCCAGG
The DNA here is from genome assembly GCA_019843855.1 of Hylomyscus alleni. Classification (NCBI taxonomy): domain Eukaryota; kingdom Metazoa; phylum Chordata; class Mammalia; order Rodentia; family Muridae; genus Hylomyscus; species Hylomyscus alleni. The sequence goes on from JADRCC010149428.1 coordinate 8,872, forward strand.
GGGGCAGGCCGCCCACTTGCACAATCTCAACTGCAGGCCACCTGGCACTTTCAGTTGAGGACAAAGACCTATCAAAAGAAGGAACGAATATTCTACCCAAATTAACCCCCTTGGCTACCAGGCCCTGTCCACGGTGCCCCAAATTGAACCACCTACTAAGTAAGCATCGCCAGGCATTCAGAAAACCAGGCAACCATTATGACCTAATTCCAACTCCTTCACACACTCTCTCCTCTCTCTAATCCTACACCTGACCCACACCACACTCCAGCACTTCACCAACAACCAGGCAGCACTTGGGAGTCATTTGCTCTCCTCCTTCCTCCAAAGATCTCAAGTCACTCTCATACATAGATCCTTCATTCTGTGTCCTCCAACACACCCAACTACATACCTGTGCCAGGGTTAGGCATGCATGCAACTCAGAGCTCTCAGGAGAGATTCAAGTTGACCAACTATGAGGGACACCTTGACACAAGGCACAATGAGCAATTCTCACTTTTTACAGCAGTATGCCTGTTTCACATCCTCACCCCTGACCTCCTCTTTGGTCACTTTACACCAAGGTCCAATGAGAGTCCCCACAAGAACCTCCAGGTGTCTTCATGCTTTCTCTCCATGTGCCCACAACCACAGAACAAGTGGTTGGCTATATATCTATATGTCCTAGGGATTACATTTCTGTGAAAAGACACCATGACCAAGACAACTCTTATAAAGGACAGTATTTCATTGTAGCTGACTTATTGATTCTTAGGTTCAATCCATTATCATCATGGCAGGAAGCATGGCAGCATCTAGACAGGCATGGCATTAGAGAAGGTGCTGAGAGTTCTACATCTTGTTCTGAAGGCAAACAGGAGAAGACTGATTTCCAGAAGGCTAGGAGAAGGATCTCGAAGCCCAACCCTTCAGTGATAAACATCCTCCAACTAGCCACATCCACTCCAATAAGGGCACACCTCCTAAGAGTGCCACTCCCTGGACAAAGCATGTTCAAATGACCACATTCCACTCCCTGGTCCCCCATAGGCTTGTTCAAACACATGAGACTATGGGAGCCATACCTACCTATAGTGTAATGCAAAATACATTTAGTCCAATGTCAAAAGCCCCCATAGTCTATCAAGTCTCAACAATGCTTAAAAGTACAAAGTTCAATGTCTCTTCTGAGATTCATCCAACCACTTAACTATAATCCCCTATAATATCAAAATCAAAGAGCAGATCACATACCTCTAACACTACAGGATATACATTACCATTCTTAAACAGCACAGAGAGTAAATCCTCAAGAAAAACAATACCTAAAACCAGCTGAGGAAACTCCAAACTCTGCATCTCTATGTCTGATATCAAAGCACTCATCAGATCTCCAACTCCCTTTTGCCTTAATGACTGCAACACACTTATTTCTTTTGAGCTAGTTTCACTCCCTGTTAGCAGCTTTCTTTAGCAGGTAAACCATGGCTCTGGCATCTCTAACAACTTGAGGCAGTCAAGGCAAATTCAACTTTACAGCTAGCTTCTTGTTCTATTGTGTGGATACCACACATGATTTTCTGAGCTCCCCTAAGGTTTTGACTCATTTCTCTAGCTCCCTATCAATCCAGATTCTAGTTAATTCCACTCCACTGCTGCTGTTGTTCTTGATGGTCATCCCATGATATTGGTAACTCTAAAACTCTGAGGTTTCTCATTGCAACTAGCCTTCTCCAATATCCTCTCTCATAAGCTCCCATTTTGGTGTCAAGTCTCAACTTCTTTTCATGAACCCTTCAGTCTTGGGCCATCAAGTGCAATTGAGGCTGCTCTTTTACCAATCCCTTCCCTCACCTCCCACAAAACCAAGCTCAGCTGTTCTCCATGATCCCTTCATGCCTTCAAAAGCAGTGCCAACTGGGTAATTCTTACACATTACCAAATCTAGCTGAAGTACAAGGTTCAGCCTTGGATGTCTCTGGAAGACAGTTGCCAAGTTCTGCAGCTTGCTGGGACTGGAACATGGCCCCATTTTTATTACATTATCATCAGCTTTCCATTTTCCAACTTCTTCACTTGACTCTCCTGGGACTTGCTCTGTAGATTGACCTTGAACTCAGAGTTCTGTATTACTCTCTCTCCTGAATGCTGGGATTAAAGGCATGTACTAATAAACCTG
>JADRCC010149436.1:0-10084 GCA_019843855.1 Hylomyscus alleni
CAGCGACCCATAACCAAAGACTAAGCATAGAGAGAATCTAAATTGCAAGTCTCCACTGAGTCCCTTCCCTCAGAGCTTGGAGAATCCCATAGATTAGAGGGAGGAAAAATTATAGGAGTCAGAGGGAATCGAGGACACCAGGAAAATATGGCCTACTGAATCAACTAAGTAGGACTAACAGGGACTCACAGAGACTGAAGTGACAAATAGGGAAACCTGTTTCATTTATTCTTTATATTGTTTTCTTTGTTTCTATTTTATTGAATTTTAGCCCTCAGTTTTAGTATTTCATGCTCTCTACTCCTCTTAGGTATGCTTACTTCTTTTTGTTCTAGATCTTTCGGGTGTGTTGTTAGGTCACTAGTATGAAATCTCTTGAATTATTTTTTTATGTGGGCACTCAGTGCTATGAAGTTTCCTCAGCACTGATTTCATTGTGTCCTATCAGTTTGGCTATTTTGCATATTCATTTTCATTCGATTGTAAAATGTCTTTCAATTTTTTTCTTAATTTCTAGTTTGATCCATTTTTCATGTAGTAGAGAGTTGTTCAATTTCCATGAGTTTGGAAGCTTTCTGTTATTTCTTTTTTACTGTAGTAGGATAGTAGGCTCTGGTGGTGCCATATTGCCCTGGTTGTTATTGTGTTCTTTTGCTGGTGTCTAGGTATCTGGTTTTGATGTGATTATAGATCTAGGTGCTAATTTCTGGATTTGTCTTTATTGGGTGGGTGTTTAGTTTGGTTTCTCTTTCCTCTCTGGATTTTCAGAGAGTATGATGACCAAGTACTGCCTGCTTACTGACTCGTTAGGGTGGAGTGTTGGGGAGTACTTGCTGAAGGCTGGGGGAAAGGGAATCTAGAGTTGGGATCCACAGAAAACATGGATGTGGTGAGGGGAGGCTGCAGCTGGTGTTTTGTTGCAGCTTTAGTGGTGACTCTGAGGATTGGAAGAGAGAGAGAGAGAGAGAGAGAGAGAGAGAGAGAGAGAGAGAGAGAAGAAAAAGAAGAACAAGAAGAGAACAAAGAACAAGAACAAGAAGAACAAGAACAAGAAGAACAAGAAGAACAAGAAGAACAAGAACAAGAACAAGAACAAGAAGAACAAGAACAAGAAGAACAAGAAGAAGAACAAGAAGGAGAACAAGAAGGAGAAGAAGGAGAAGATCATCTGTGGAAAGTCCACCTTATCTTCTGACAGTCATAACCTGTGGTTGAGCAGGAGGTGCTTGCCCATGCTGGGAGCTGAAATAGCCACACACAGGGAAGAGAGGCCTGGGGAAACAGAGACACTGTAGAGTTGTTTTACCTCTCATATTATCACTATGAATAAAAGAAATTTTTGTCAGTGAACAAACTGGTAGATATTAAATAGTAACATATATATGAGGATAGATGTTTGATAAGATAATTAAAAAAGGAAAATGGAAGTAAAAACCAACAAAAAGAAAAAAAAATCATTTACTCCAGCCATCTACAGAAGTCCAACAGGAGAAATATTTTGAAGAAGGTGAGTTTTTTTCTATTCTATAAATTATTCTTGTGAATACTCACCTACCTTATTAATATAGTTAGGGATGCCTATTTCAAGTATATACTATCATGCAATATAATATATGAATTTTATTCATTTAATTTTCATAATAATATAATGAAATAAGAGCATACGGTTTAATTATAATGCTTTATTAGAAATGATAATAATAATATGCAGTGTGTATGGCAGCCCAGTGGCAGAATACATGTCATTCAAATATGAACCTTTTACAGTTGATATTTTATGTATCTATTTCCAACACAATTTCATGAACAGTAGAGAAATAAGTTGGAGTGAACAGTTATCATGTATGAAATTTAGATTTTTGCTGTATCCCAGTAAGAAAAACATGCTTGAGTTTATACTAGCCTTGAATCTCATTATTGCTTTTGAAACTTTAGGTCATATCTACCTCTTATAAGCAAATGTGTCCCTATTTCCAGAAATGCTTTAGAGTATCCTGACAGCTAATTTATTTGGAAATAACTACAGCTCATTATAGAATACTTGCCAATAATACCATAATGACTAAATTTATTTTTTGAACTATCTTGTAATTTCCGTAGTTCACTGTGGCTGTTTGGCCAGTTGTTTGGCCAGTTGTTTGGCCAGCTGTTTGGCCAGCTGTTTGGCCAGCTGTTTGGTCAGTTGTTTGGCCAGTTGTTTGGCCAGTTGTTTGGCCAGCTGTTTGGCCAGCTGTTTGGCCAGCTGTTTGGTCAGTTGTTTGGCCAGTTGTTTGGCTGTTGCATGGAGGCCAGCGCCATTTATTACTTCTCACATGAAAATTCTGCTTTTTCAAAGACTACAAGAAGATATATTTTGTACCTTTCTACATGACTAGAAAGTACTGGAAAGTTTAGTGTTGAATATGAAACTGTCATGAATAAAAGTATAAAGAAAACTATCTGATCTCAAGTTGGGAACACTAATGCAAATTTATTTGTGTGTTTATAGTCCCCTTTCCCTAAATCCATCAAGACTATAATATGTACTCTGATATGAGACCCTGCAACTTCTCATGCTCATCACCAATATCTGATGTATAATATAGAGTATTGATAAATAATAAGAAAAATGAACATATCATTTTTATATTATTTATTATAGTATCTATAGTATATAATATAATTTTTATTAATGTATTAATATAATATAATAATACCAATTATTATATTATTTAATTATCATGAAAAATATAAAGAAACAAATGATTCTATAGATTTCTTCCTAATACAATCTTAACAAGATTTCTAAAAATCTTATGTATACTTGCTAAGTATTGATTGCTTAATCTTTACCAAAGAAAACAACCTTTCACTAATACCTAACAAACAGGATGAAAAATGCATTCTATTCCCATTAAATATTAAAAATACATGGAGTTTTGCTACTGTAGACAGAATACCCAGTGATGACTTGATTTGTATTCATATAGCCTTTATACATCTTCTTCCCTCTGTACCCCAGATACTTTTGAAACTTGATGGTTATATTTAGTTTGTTGCATTTGAATTTTTGCAAGTAGATTTGTAATTCAAGTAAAGCAGAGATTGTTTCCTTAACAAGGAAAGTTGCCATAGCTGCCAATATCTCAGTACCTGGATGAATTGTTTGATTACATTTGTTTATATATCTCATAAGTAGAAGTGATATATTCTTAGTTATTCAAAGTTAATCTATTTTAATCTATTATGAACAAAAGGGAATTATACTGAGAATTAGAATGATTAGAGACACTTGTGACATGAAAGGAAAACCAAAAATAATTGAAAATCAACATTTTAGATTCTGTTCATCATCAAACAGGAAAAAATGAAAAAAAAAAACCAAACAAGAATAATATATTTTAGATAATACTGAATTGAAAATTCTAAGCTTGTACAAAGCCCCAGGCAGCCTTGATGCTTGGTTATTATATGCATATGTTCTTTTTTTTTTCTGTAAATGATTTGTACATCATTACTGGTGTCTTTTCTACAGTGCATTTTGATTTTTCAATAACACAAATTGTATGAATATTTTTGAGCTATAAAATATGTACATTTACAATAGATAAACACACATCCTAGTTCATATTATTTTCTGGACCAATCTGATACTCACAGTTGAAATTTTTATAAACCATCATTTTCTGTGGATTTAATTAAGACTATAAATTCCTGAGAGCACAGACCTCATCATCTGTACATTTTAAACGATGTATACTGTAACATCACAAACTTTGTCCTTTCAAGTGCCTAGGCAACATGTGCATTCAATCTGATTACACTGGGGAAAACAGGCTTCTTCATAATTTTGTTCCTTAGCCTACCTCTATCTCTGATTTTAATCAGCTCCTGAGCTGATTCTTCTTGCATCCATGGCTACACACAGCCATTGACTCTGGCACTTATTAGTAAGTCTCTAAGAGGTACAAAAGTAGATATGTAGCTGATTATTATTTCTGGTCTGATTTTCCAGGAATTTATAAGAAAGAACAACCACTCCCATTCACTACAGAAATTCTCTGTACATTTGCAACAGCCTACAAACCATGAATATAAAAAATCAGAAGGAATAGAAAAAAATAATGATTGAATATCAACAATAGTGCTTCTAAATTGTGCTACTACCAGAAATCAGTTTTAAGCTTAGTTGAAATAACACAACATGTTTTCCTTTACTTGCAGATACATTACAAGCTAACCCCTCATATCTGTAAATGAGTTACACTGTACCATTTACTATTCTGAAGTTTCACTTACTTTTTAACAGAGAATGTCATAATATTTATTATTATAATAAAAGTACTCCTTTATGTATTTGCCAAAACTGATCTTTTAAATATTTTTATAATTGCAGAAGTAACTATAGATCACATGCAGAAAACTTACTAAAAGATAAAATAGTATAATGACTAAAAATCATCTATAATTTTTATCACACAGAGATAAACATTGTTAAGATTTTTAATACATTTATGTATCTACAATTACATTACAATTGTATTTATGTATTTACTCCAAGACAGAATCACATTTTACATGTATTTTGAAGCCTTTATTTTAACAGTACAGAGTTGTGACTATTTTAAGTAAATTAATATTCTTCCACAATATGCTTTTAATCATAGTACATCTTACATCCATATGGACTTCCTGTAATTTACTTAAGCAATTTTCAATGCCTGACATTTTGCTTCTAATTATTCTCTATTATAAATAATCTAATAATGCAAATATTTATGTATTATTTTGCATTCAACTTTGATTATTTTTACTATAAATTTCTGAGGTAGGACAGATGATAGGCTATATATCCCTTACATCTTTTCAACTTTTATTGCCAAATTATATGTATCCTTATAATATGTTTGGATTTTCCTGTAGAAAAAGAATCTGTTAGAATTTTTACCTGAAAAAAATGATTATGCACATTATGTAAATATTTATACTCTGGCTATCATATTTTTTCATGCTGAAGCATCTGTAGCCATTGTTTTTATCTGGCCAATATTTGTGTGGTAAATCAGTGTTGAAAAAATTTATTTATTTTTTCGTTAAATGCAGGACATTTCCCAGAAACTGTACTTGAAACACAGCTATCATCAAATGAGAATGAAAAAAGCAAAGTACCAAGTGACTTTCCATCAGCAGCATTCAGCTCTTTCGGAGTGTGTGTACCCTGGATGTTCAGTATAAATGAAAATGTAGCGGAGGAAACATGGTGAGGGCCATTAAATAAGCCTGGGCCTGGTATCTACTTTGTACAAGGAATTATATTGTCATCCAGAATTTGATGTGCATTTGTTGTTGTTGGGGATTGATGCAGTCATATGGAAAAACAGAAACTTTTTAAGAACTGTTAGGATTGCTTGTTAGTGAATGATGTAGTCTATAAAAATTCTTGATGAGGGATGTAGTAAAGCTAAGATGTGAAACAAAAACAGATATAGAATAATTGGTTACAATTAGAAGTAGGCTTTTGATAATTATAATAAAAGTTTATTCCAATACTTAGTACAATGAAGGCCTCCCTAAAGCTGTCCCTAGCTCTGACAGGAAATATTCATATACTGAATACAGAAAAAGTATATTTCCAAATCAACCCCGACTTTCATGTTCTACAGTAAGAATCTTTGTAGGAGAGTAGATAAAAGTCAGACTGTTTTAGAATTGAGGTAGGGATAAATATCTGTCCTGAGGTATTTTCAAGAAGATTAACTGAGGACAGAGACTCTCTCCCAAAATGGGCAACTACTTCCAGTTTCCCAGAAATGAGCTCCTTGGAAAATACCTCAGACCTGCTGGCAGGTGTGTCTCTTACTAGATCCAATGAAGTAACACACCTTATGCATATGTATTAAAATAAATCAAACTTTATTATTATTATTATTATTATTATTATTATTATCATTATTTAACATTTGGTAAAGTATAATGCTACTCTCTATTTTGCCTGTACCACCTTCTCCATCCATTTTTGCTGCTTCTGCTCTTTCCATCCTTTTGCTGACATTCAAATCCAGATTCATTTCCATTGTCTCTACAACTTTTAATTTTTCTCTCTGGTTTCTTGGATGATCCACTGTTCATTCTTGGTTTGGTTTAATCTAATCTTGGGTTTGGTGTTCACTTTGCCTGGTGCAAGGATAGCTATGACAGTTTGTTTACATTTTTCATTTGTTTGGCAATTTGTTTTCCATTCTTTGATATTAACTTTTGGGTATCTTTACTGGCTGTGTTTCTTTTAAAAAGAAAGCTTATGGTAAGTTATAGTTTTTTTTAATTCACTGTGTTACTCTGTATCTTTTTAGTAATGAGTTGTGCCCATTTACATTTCAGGTTACTAGAAAGGGGTTTGCTATTTCCTGTACATATGTTATTTGGTGTTCTATTTTAATGGATTATTGATATTTCTCTTCCCACTCTCATGTTGGATTTGAAGTTGCTGTCTTAGACATTGCTGTTTTTCCCTTTATGTCTGGCTTATCTGTAGTTAGCTTCTCTTTCATCTTATTCTTTGTAAAGTATTGCAATAAGAACTTCCTGCATACCTGACTAATACAGAAGTAGAGGCTCACAGTCATCCATTGGACTGAGTACAGGGTCCCCAATGAAGGAGCTAGAGAGAGGACCCAAGGAGCTGAAGGATTTGCAGCCCCATAGGACAAACAACAATATGAACTAACTATTAACCTCAGAGCTCCCAGGGACTAAAACTCCAACCAAAGAGTACACATGGGAGGACTCATGGATCTAGCAGCATGTGTATAGCAGAGGATGGCCTAGTCAGTCACCAAGGGGAGGAGAGACCCTTGGTCCTGTGAAGATTCTATGCCCCAGTGTAGGGGAATGCCAGAGCCAGGAAGCAGGAGAGGGTGGATTGGTGAGCAGGGGGAGGGGGAGGGAACAGGGTTTTTGTTGTTGGGTTTTTTTTGTTTTTGTTTTTTTGTTTGTTTGTTTTGTTTTGTTTTGTTTTTCGAGACAGGGTTTCTCTGTATAGCCCTGGCTGTCCTGGACTTATGCTGTAGACCAGGCTGGCCTTGAACTCAGAAATCCGCCTGCCTCTGCCTCCCAAGTGCTGGGATTAAAGGCATGCACCACCACGCCCAGCGTTTATTTATTTATTTATTTATTTATTTCTCTTTTTTTCGGAGGGGAAACGGAAGAGATATCATATGACATGTAAATAAAGAAAATATCTAATAAAAATAAAAATAAATAAAAGTTAAAAAAACAACAAAAAAAGAACTTTCTGCAGTGTTAGTTTTGCTTGTCAGAAATTGCCTTAATTTGTGCTTGTCTTGAAAGACATTTATTTCTCCATCAATTTTGAAAGAAAGCTTTTTAGGGCATAGCATTCTTGTTTTACTGTTGTTTACTTTCAGATCTTGATATGGTTCATTCCCTGTTCTTCTGTTTTTTTTCTGGTTGTTGATGAAAAGTCTGGGGGGATTCTGATATTTCTGCCCTTGTAGGTGAGTTGTCCTCTTTCTCATACTGCTTTTAGTATTATTACTTTACATTGTACTTTTGACATCCTGATTATAATATGACATGGAGAATTTCTTTTCTCATAATATATATATATATGCCTCTTGTGTTTGGAGGCACATCTACTCTAAATTTGGCAAGTTTCGCATTATGGTTTCATTAAATACTCTGTCCGTTCCACTTGATTAGTCCTGCTCCTTCTATATCATGAATTCTCAGTTTTAGACCCTGGAATGTGTCTCAGACTTAGAAATATTCTTCATGCTCCTTAATTTTTCCTTATATGTGTATATTTGTATTATTACCATGACTTTATCCTTCATTCTCCAAATTAATTTTCCTGTATCGTTTCGTTTGTTCCAAATGTCTGCTGAGGTTTTGATTTGATTGACCACCTCATTCATTTTAAATATTACTGTTTGGTTATTTTTCAATATGTCAATATCCTTGATAACATTCTCCTCCATATTTTGAAAGTTAATTTCTGATTTATTAGCTGTTGTGTTCACTTTAGAAACTGTCTTATCAAGATATTGAAACTTTTTAAAAAAATTTTGTTTATCTATTTATTTTACTCTTCTATGTGATTATTAGTTCTTCTGAGCAAGAAGACTCCAATTTCTTATTCTGACATTTTGCCTATTTCTGTACTGTTAGATTCCTTCATAAAGGGTTAGGGTCAGTTGATGATAGATGGTAGCTATGTTCATAGTTTTTGTTTTGATTTGTTGACTTTCATGCTTCTATTAAAGTAGGTTTGTTTTGACTTCCTATTCTTCCATGCCTATGGAGATATTATGGTTTCTGTGACTCCTCTTAGACAAATATTTACTTGTAGTTCAGCTACCAGGACTTGTAAAAGTTGGTGTTGCTGAAATGATCCTGTCTTGGCTATGTGCCAACAGAATGAATGGTGGAACTCTACACTACATTCTAAGGTGACTAGATGCAGTCAAAGCCTTGCTCACACATGGATTCTGCGAAGCAGCTTGCCATAGTTAGTGTTTCTATTGCTGCAATGAAAGGCCATGCCCCAAAAGCAAGTTGGGGATGAAAGGGTTTATTTGGCTTTCACTTTCACTTCATTGTTCATCAGCAAAAAGAAGTCAGGAACTCAAGCATGGCAGTAACCTGGAGGCAGGAGCTGATGCAAAGGCCATGAAGGGTACTGCTTCCTTCTCCAGGCTTTCTCAGACTGCTTTCTTATAGAAACCATGACCACCAGCAAGTAATTTCAGAGATTTTTTTTTTTGAAAAGGACTTTTACTTAATAAAAGTGTAGAACATGTTTCTATATTACCAATGCTTCAAATAAAAAGGAAAAGAAACCTGAGTTATCACAGCTAATCAGTGTATATGTCTGGAAATTTGTCCACATAGCTGTCCTCCAACAAATCAAAATGAAAACCTGCAGTGTTTCTCACAAAATCAAAAACTGCAGGTGTTTCCCACATCCTTACCAAATCAAAAACAGCTGGAAAAAAAAGTGGATGCAGATGACTAGGCTTAGTTTTCTGTTGGACATACCCTTTAGGAAAAATTTAATGTTCTAAATACTTTTTTTGGTAATCCCTAAAATAAACTGGTTTTATATAAAGAATGGCACACATTCTTCACAGAAATATAAAATTCCCTACAATTCACATACAAGTAAAACAAAACAAACAAACAAACAAAAACAACAAAAAAAACCTGGATAGTCAAAGCAATTCTGAGAAAAAAGAATAACACTGAAAGTCTGGTAATATCTGGGTCCAGAATATACTACAGAACCGTAATAACAAACACAGCATGCAGTATCACAACATACATGAATACAAATGAAATATGATAAAAGATCCAGAAATAAATCCATGTACTTACAGCAATATGACTCCCAACAACTGCTGTGAACATACACATTCAAGAAAAGACAGTTTCCTCAAAAATGGTGCTGGAAAAGTGGACATATAGAAAAATGAAACTAGATTGTGATACAAATATCAATTCAAAATGAATCAAACCTCTCAGTGTAAGAACTGAAACCAAGGAGCTGGAGAAATGGCTCAGTGGTTAAGAGCACTAGCTGGTCTTTCAGAGGATGCAGAATCAATTCACCCTCATGGCAGTTATTACTGTCTGTAACTCCTGTCCCAGAGGATCCAACACCCTCACACAGACATACGTAATGGCAGAACACCAAAACACCAATGTACATATAATAGATATAAGTATATTAAAATTTAAATTAGAACTGAAACTGAAGCTACTGGATACAGGCATAGAAAGAATTTTCTGAATAGTGATTTAATAATAGTTCAAGAAATAACAGAATTATTACTAATTAATTTGCTGATGATATGATAGTATACTTAAGTGAACCCAAATATCCCACCAGAGAGCTCCTAAACCTGATAAACAACTTCAGCAAAGTAGCTGGATATAAAATTAACTCAAGCAAATCAGTGGCCTTCCTCTACACAAAGGTTAAATAGACTGAAAAAGAAATTAGGGAAACAATACCCCTCATAATAGTTACAAATAATATAAAAATACCCTGGTGTAACTCTAACTAAGCAAGTAAAAGATCTGTTTG
>JADRCC010149438.1:0-15927 GCA_019843855.1 Hylomyscus alleni
TATGAAGGTTCTATGCCCCAGTGTAGGGGAATGCCAGGGCCAGGAAGTGGGAGTGGGTTGGTGAGGAGGGGCAGGGGGAGGGAATAGGGGTTTTTTTGGAGGGGAAACTGGGAAAGGGGATATCATTTGAAATATAATTAAAGAAACTATCTAATAAAAAAATAAAAGAAAGAAAGAAAAAAAAAAGAGTTGAATCTGATGATGTCCTCTGGGGACGAATATGAGACAGCATCCCTGGCTGGGACTTGAGAGGTTTTCCATGATGGCAGCACTGTCCATTGTCTTTATTGGTAACATGTTGTTATGAATCTGATGTTATGATAAGAAATCAGTTGAAGATGTAATCAATACCCTTACTTTAACAGCTATAGCCTACATAACATAGCTTAATCCATTTGAAAACAATGTACCCAAATTATTTATTTTTTATTTTTTTATTGGGCAATGATCAGGACAAAAATCAAGAGAGATGCTTCAGCGATTGAGAGTGTATGTGCATGCATTGTTCTTGTAGCAGACTTGAATTTAGTTCTCAGCACCCAAGTTGGTAGGCTTAGCTGCCTGTAACTCTGCTCCAGGGTGATCTGATGTCCTTTTCTGTCTTCAGATGGCAACCACATACACATGTCATATATATATATACTTAATACACACATAAAAATAAAAAATAAATTAAAAACTCAAAGTACAGGGAAAAAATGAAAGAGTAAAACCACAACTGTATTCTGTATCAGTTTTTCATTACTGTGATAAAATCTTGACTCCCATGAAGATCTCTTTTGGTTCATGGTTTCCTTCAATTCATCATGCTGGGAAAGGCAGAGCAGATCACCTCATGGTGTCCAGGAGAGGGGTCATCTAGAAGAGAGTCTTAGAGAGAGGGGAGTGAAGGAGAGAAAGGAACGTTTGTTCGATTTCTCCTTTTTCACATTTTATTCCATCTAGGTTCCAGAGTACAGGATGGGTGTCTCTTTCCCATAGTTAACCACCATTGGAAATACCCACATAGGCATAAGCAGTGGAGTGTCTCATCAACTCCCTAGTCAATTATCAAATTAATGGATTTGGCAGCCAAGATTGACCACTGCAGTGTTATTATTGACAACTCTTTACAGGCAGAATCCACTATTGAGAGGCCCTTGGTCCTATGAAGGTTCTATGCCCCAGTGTAGGGGAATGCCAGGGCCAGGAAGAAGGAGTGGTTGGTGAGTAGGGGGAGGGATAGAAGAGCAACAATATAATGGTAGAGTTGACCATACCTCTTCACATCCTAGTGATTTAACATCATGATGGATGAGAAGGAAGAGCTCAAGGAATACACGGTCCTATAGAAGCACAGTGACTTCTACTGCCTTTCTGCCCTCTTTCTCATGTCAGTGAGACCAGTGTGGCACCAAGCTGACAAAGGAATATAACCAATATTATATTAAGATGTAGTCCTGACCCTAAAGGGGATGATATGGCAAAGCTGAGTGCCAACACAACGGCAGAATCACCTTTCTCTGATTATGCAGTGTCTCCTAAATCCTATTGTAGCTGTCCTGAGAACCCCTGCTCAGTGAGGATAGATAGAGTGTTCTGAAGGGGTGAGATCTAGACAAGTCCATCACTAAGTCCATGTGTTCAGCAGAGAAGGGCACCTCACAGATGCTGCCTCTGCTATCTCCCTGTCCTTTGCTGTGTGCAAACTAGCTCTTGAAAACAAACCAAAAGAAACCAATCAAATCCTGGTTCCCTCGTATTGGACGGAGCAGAGATTCTGGTGCTGGAGAGGAGAAGCCCGAAGTTCTTTCTGCTAAGCAAGCTTTGGCAGGGTACTCTAGGGACATACTGTTCAGATTTCCAGATTGCGCACAACAATGGAAAGAAAATGCTGATTGTTCTCAAAAAGCAACAAGCGTGTCTAAAGCCAGACCAGATGGCCCTGGAACTTGCCCAGAGGGAGAGGGAAGAAAGTAAGAAATGAGCCCCAATTTCAGGCAATTTATCTTCCCATTTTCTGAGACAAGGTTCAAGTATATGGGAGGAATGGAAGTTGGGTAAGCAACAAGGTGGGAATGGAAAGGGGGTGCAGGTACCCAAGAGCTTAGAGCTCCACGCTAAATGACAAGAACAGACAAAGTATGCTGGTAATGTGATTTTGGTGACAGACAATCTGGAGTTTGTCCCCAGTGAATTTTACTCCAAAGCTATCATTTACTTCTTTGGCTTTATTAATAAGTTTGCTTGTGTGCTGGCAGGAACAAGGCTTCCTTGAGCATAACTTAGAGGCTTGCCTATTTTAGGAGCTGACACATGGTGCTTGAGTTGTTCCCAGGTTTCCACACAACCTTAAACAGCACATTTTGGCCAGAACTGTGCTGAGTGCTGAGAAAGTTAACCTGGTTCTCTTCCAAACTGGGAAGGAATAAGAAGACTGGGCTTTCTTTGACTCTGAGATGTTCAGTTCTGAGGTCTGGCTAATTTGTAAGTGCCACAAGTCAAATTAATTCCTCTTACTCAGACTAAAGTCCAATTCAGTTATTGAAGAAGTAAGTAGGATTGTATGGGTAGAAGGAAGGCATAGTGTGAGCTGCAATGGGGTGAAGAAGTTAAGAAGACCTTCCCAACACAGATTGGAGGCATTCCCAACACTGTGTGTAAGGCATTATAATTTCTGTCTAATTTCATTAATTTGGTTCTGCAGAACAATAGACAATAAGAATGAACACAAACCTTAATTTAAAGACTACATTTTAAGTAGACACACCTTTCTACTATGAACCAAAATATTTTCCTACTCCAAAACAGGAAGAAAAAAATTTATAGACACCTTTAAAAGCATAGATAATGAGAAATTAGCAAATGCCTTTTGTCATGAAGAGAGTACCTAATTTCTTTAACAAAGGAGAATGTACGAACCATCTGAAATTCCTCTCTTTTTAAAAAATATTTCCTACAGAGTAAAGTAGTCAGGGATCCAGCAACACAAGCTAAATCCAGGAATAAAAAAAATCTTTGAAAAAGAAGATATGGAAATTTATGGCATACATTTTGCTGTCTGACGTCTTGGTTTAACCAGTGACCCATGGAGATTTTTGTTGGGCTACGATTCATCTTTTTCATTGCTAGAAATAGTAGCACAGCTAAGAATAAATGAACCCATGCATTGTTACAGATGATCTTATATAAATTTTCTCCAGGCTTGCAAATACACACTCCATCAGGAATCTAATTTCAGTTTTAAAACGATTTGGTTGATGGGGCTGACTCTAATATAAATGACTTTGTGGTTGGGCATCTTTAGTTATGGTGCTTGCTCATTGCTTTCCCTTCTTGTTTCTTTTGTTGTTTCTGGAAAGTTCCTTGACATCTTGTAGTGCCAAAGAAATGGAGCCATTTCTCAGAGCCTTCCACAGGGATTGTTCTCTGGCTGGAGAAAGGAAAACAATTGGGAAAGTTTTCAAAGAGAAGTTTTGTTCTGTCTATGGCAGTCAGGCACTTCATTGTGGCCCCAGGAGATAGATGGCTCTGGCCTCCATCATCATTCTCAAGTTCTTTTTAAAAATATACTTCTATTTGAAATGCAATTGCATTATTTTCCTCTCCTTTTCCTCTCTTCAACCCTCAAACTCTTCTGTTTGTCTCATTCATCTGTTGCTGTGCAACAGACCAGAACTAAGTGGTTTCCTACAGCTAACTTACTGGTCAAAGAGACACTGTGAGGTAGAAAGTTGGGTAGCATTCTGTGAGGGTGGCTGCCCTCTGCAGCCATAATAATAGCTCAGATGATAATGATTAAGGGGCCAGGGAATGCAGGACAGGCTTCCCTAACATATTGTACTGGCTGGTTTTGTGTCAACTTGACACAGGCTGGAGTTATCACAGAGAAGGGAGCTTCAATTGGGGAAGTGCCTCCATGAGATCCAGCTGTGGGGCATTTTCTCAATTAGTGATCAAGGGGGTAGGGCCCCTTGTGGGTGGTGCCATCCCTGGGCTGGAAGTCTTGGGTTCTATAAGAGAGCAGGCTGAGCAAGCCAGGAGAGGCAAGCCAGTAAGGAACATCCCTCCATGGCCTCTGCATCAGCTCCTGCTTCCTGACCTGCTTGAGTTCCAGTCCTGACTTCCTCTGGTGATCAACAGCCATGTGGAAGTAAGCCAAATAAACCCTTTCCTCCCCAACTTGCTTCTTGGTCATGATGTTTGTGCAGGAATAGAAACCCTGACTAAGACACATATAAAGCACTTTGACTCAGGAAAGCTAAGTTGATTAGTGTCTGACTAAATCTCAATCTTACTCTCTTCTCTCCCAACAACCCTCTGTTTACTTACCTCCCACCATTTGAATTGCTTTACATGGCAATTGCCTCCAAACTTGTGAAATCTAAAGGTGCCAGATTCTGTAACAATAGTCTAGGTCTGAGGCTGATAGAGGATCTTTGAGTTTATTGTTAGTTGTTGACCAAGACATAGTTCCCGTGAAGCTCTTCCTTATTGCAAGCACCTGTCTGGTTAAACTCTGTTAAAGATTTCTGGGCAAATAGTTCTACTGCCAAAGTTGATACAGTACAAAATTTTTGATTATTGTACTTTCTAACTCAGAAAGGAAAGGTGAATACAGAGAAGGGACATCATTTGTCAAAAATCTTCAATGAATGGGACATAGAACAGAGAGTATGAGTTTCACAGAAGCTTCAGGATTTCCACACAATAACTGACTCTGCAGGCATCTGGATTTCAAGGGGAATAGTAATTACATTTCTATAGTAACTTTCTCCATTTCACGCATGGAAATCTATCCTAACTTAAAAGAAGCTGTTGTGGCCATGGGTGACTGGGGAATAAACAGGTTAGCTCTCTGGAGCATCAACTAATTCATGGGCTGGTCTTATCAATTGAGAAAGAAGGCAGTTGTTTAAGGAGGTTTTAGAATCCAGTCTTTTGATGCTCTTTAAGGGATTATAGTGAAGCTGTGGTAAACAATTTCAAAAGAATATGCACATAAAGGTTGGATGCAAACACCAGGTCATCATCATCATCATTATAAACAATAACAACAACGCACACACACACACACATACCCACATACACACTGAAGGAGCATTTGAGTTCTTAAAATTCATTTAAGATGTGGAATAGTGTATTTAAACACCAGACCTCAAGGAAATTCCAAAAGAGAAGACATGCTTTCCAGTGTATAAATGGGAATGTTAATAATAGTATTTAGTAGTTAGGACTTAACATTAGGTGTGAAAATTCAATGAACAGATGCAAAAGGAGCACTTTGGATGCATGGATTGGGCACATAGGGTTCAGAAAAAATTGCTTCCTGTCTGGTGTACCTTTTATTCATTTTGTGTTTGGAGAAGCTCTCTTTTTGAACAACTAGGCCCCTTTTGACTGGTCACTGTTAGACAGACACAAGCTGTCTTTGGGAACCTCTGAGATTCTTCCCCCAGATAACCTACTTTGGAGTGTGTTTGTTTGCACTGTCATTTCACCTTGTTGACACAAGGAACACAGACAGTGTATCAGTCACATTTACTTTACCTGTTGCAGAGAACAAGAATCTCTCTTCACTTTTATTCGTGCTAACACAATGTAATGAAACATTGCATTGAAATCAGTAACCTGTCCTCAGCCCCTCTGTCTCTGTTTTACTTTTTACATAAGCATATTTTCTAGAAAGCAATGGTCAGCTATCTCTAACCAATGGGAAGCAGACATTCAAAACTTGTTTTTGCTGGTTCTGCCAAGACTTTGGAACACTCACCTGAATTATGAAAGCATGTCTTGTATTACCTAGCATAGTAAGAAAAGGGATTATTAGAAAGAACCTAGTAACTACAAATGGATCCTTCAGATAGATTTCAGCATATACATAATTATTTTAGTAATTTTTAAGGCATAGCTTTCACATTTTAATGTTGTTAGATCTGGGATGATTCTTATACTTGATCATGACTTAAATTCAATGAAATATGATAGTTATTCAATTTCAGATCAATGTAATAAGGCTGCAAATTCACAGTCCATTGAAGCATGACATGAGGTGAAAGCAAATTTGGATAACTAAAGGTAAAACTGTTTGAGAAAATATTCAATATTCATAAGGGTTTTTTTACACTACATAAAATGAGAAATTCTTAGATAAGATACTGGGGAAAGTATGTGAAGACATTTACTTGACGCCTTTAGTCTCTGGGAGACTTGATTCAGTATCAGAGGGGACTTTGATTTAACTTTCACCCAGATTGTAACAGCATTTAGATAATTACTGGGTGATCTGTGAGGCAATGCAAAGCTGACTTCTGCATAATGTCTTTAAATATATTCCCTACCTACTTGGCATCAAGGACTGACTGGTAAACTTTATAATTTCCTCCTGTGATTTCACTTTAGCTTTGATTACAGGCAACAACTCAATGTAGAATTAACATCACATTCATTCCCAGCCCTCATTATCAGCCCATCTTGTTATGGATAGGGTGGAGTACCTCAAATACTGCACCTAAACCCCCGTGAGCCTCAGTGTGAACTTATGTAAACAGAGATGTGAGCTCCATTACACATCCATGACGCTCAAGTTTGCTTTATCCAAAACAGGGCTGTTCTCTGTCTCTTGTTATATGTGATTCCTGATGAAATAAGCACACCAATACACTATAAACTCTGATAAATATTTAGCATCAGATTCACTTCCACCTCCAATGCCAGCATTTGGAAAGACACCCTTAGATAAAGTTGGCACTCATGAAAGATTTGTTGTATCCAATTGAATCTAAGCAGGCAATGATGCTTTTGCTTGGTTTCTACAACAGTCTCTTTAAATCTTTAAAGCAATTCAGCTTTAGGGGCTGATTTAAAGCTCCTTTCTTTAGCTGAGTAACTGTGCTGTTGCCAATTCAGTGTGCAGACTTAGGAAGTGTACACACAGCACATGTAGCAAGGGCAGAGGATGGCAGGTCGGTTTTTTGCAGGTAAGTCTTAAATGGTCTTTAAAACTCAGCAGGCTAGAAAGGGCAGGATGAAAGGACAGAAGAGATATCCAGAGTGAACGGTCTCTTCAGAAAGGGCAAGTATTTAGAAGTCTTGGCTTTTTAGACTGGGAGTATAGGTCACCAGTTTAACATATTTCTTGATTGGGTTATGTTTTCAAGATATGGACCCTCCTAAAATCAAGTGCCCAAGTGTGAAGGAACGTATAGCTGAGCCCAATAAGCTGACAGTCCGGGTGTCCTGGGAAACCCCAGAGGGAAGAGATACAGCAGATGGGATTCTTACTGAGTAAGTTAAACATGAAACTTGGCAGCTGGAATGTTCCCTCTCCCTTTCTCCCTCTCTCACTCCCTCTCTGTCTCCATCTCCCTCTCCATTTCCTTATCCCTCTCCATCTCCCTCTCCATCCCTCCTTCCCTCTCTGTATCCCCCTTCCCTCTCTGTACCCCCTCACTTTCTCCCTCTCCCTCCTTGAAGCCTTATGCCTTTTAGATAAGCACTGGAGCTGAGCTAAATCACCAACCTATGTTGTCTTTTAGAAAAGTCAGAACATTTCCTGAATATGAAATGCTTACTACTAAGAGTGGGATGTATCTATGCCAATCTACTTATGTTTCGGACCTGGTATCCTCTGGTCACCATCTAATATAATATAGAGTTTATTTATATGATTTTATTGTCTGTTTTCATTAAAATACATTCAGTACCTCATTCCTAAAGGCAAGAAGTGTACCTGGCACGTAGTACTCAGCTAATATTTATTGATGGAAGACGGGGAGAAAAGTAAGAAGGGGTAGAAGGAAGGAAGGAAGAAAGAAAGGAAGCAAATTAGAAAGATGGTAACTGGTTAATTCCAGGATCTACTTTCTCCTGTTGCTTATAAAAAGGGCTCCTCATGTCAAAGGCCTTCCTAAGCCCCAAACACATTGGTAAGGCTTCTGCGTATCGAATGCTAAGCCAAATATTGTGCCCCTTGTTACTCTGTGGTTCAATGCAATACTTTTCCATAGTCTATTGTCTATTCCTGCTTCAAAACTTTTCATTTTTGTTTTTAACCCTTTGAGCACATCAAATGCTTGTCATCCAAGTGAAGGTGTCCTTTGGCTTCTTCCCTGCCCCAAGCCTGTTTTCCTGTTCCACTGCATTTAGAGTTTAAATGAGTTAGAGTTTAAATGCATTAGAGTTAATGTCCAGCTGAGTAATGGGTAGTCACTGTTAGTGAGAGTCAGTCACATATTGTTCTAATATACCATTTGGACCTGTACCCTAACAGTATTTCCCAGGAGACCCTGACTTCATGTCAGCATGCCCATGAATCAAAGTTCATGGCTCAGTTTGATCTTCTGACACAGGTCACATACCTGGACAATAAGCTTCTGACTTATGTCATTTTGAGCCACAGGGCAAGGACAAAATTTTTAAAATCTTGTCAACCCTGTGAGTCTCAAGACAAAAGAGTTTTGTACACAATTATTAGCAATTACATATCATTTACTAGTTAAATCTCTTATTCACATTTTATTCCCACACTCTAATAATCCCTCCCCCCAGCATGTCATCTACTTAAAATCACAGGACTAGGAACTTTTTCAACTGTAATTTCTCAAAGATAAAGTTCGATCATTAAAAATATTTACTCTTGCTGGGCAGTGGTGGCACACACCTTTAATCCCAGGACAGCCAGGACTACACAGAGAAACCCTGTCTCGAAAAACAAACAAACAAAAATAATAATAAATAAATAAAAATTTACTCTTCCTACATATACAGATCATAAACCCCCTAGGAGAAACTTTGTGGAATTGAGTTTAAAAGGTAAGCTGTAAGAATTAAGCAACTCACTATATACACATGAACATTCCTGTACAATATAACACACACATACACACATACACACACACACACACACACACACACATATACACATAAAATGTAGAAAATCAAGTCAGAGTTGTCATACTTGGGGGTTAGTCACTATTTATCCTTAGCTTGTGACAGTCTCGTACAAAGCCTGACTCAGCCCCTGAAATATAATCAGTTCTTAGATTTCTGCAACAGTTGAAGTCTTACATAATAAATTCAAAACATAAAATGTCAGGTTACCGTATGACTCCTCATTTGTCTAAAAGCTTTGCCGTTTTGGAGAGGACCTGTTATTAGGGTTCAAATGATGACATTTAACAAAAGGACCATGGTGGCCCCCAACCCTCTGTCCAGCAGCTTAAGTGTGGTCTGTGGTAGCATGTGTTCAGCTCATGCTTGGGCTCCTTGCTTTTCTAGCGCATCTCCTGGGACTCTCCTCCCAAGCATCTTTCCCAAGCGACTTTTCTGTAGACTGCTTCCAAAGGGAAGGGTATACTGGCAAGCTCTGGCATGGGTGTTTATTTTTCCATTCCCTTGGTGACCCCTGTTATTTTCATAATGAAATGGAGTCTCAGAGAAATTAGCAGCCACTCATATTTGAGTAATTACTCTTTCTGGGTTTATCTGAATTTACATTTGCTATCTAAAGATCTTTTTTCTTCTTTTTTTTTGGTTTTTTTTTTTTTTTTTTTTTTTTGAGACAGGGTTTCTCTGTATATCCCTGGCTGTCTTGAAACTCACTCTGTAGACCAGGCTAGCCTCAAACTCAGAAAACTGCCTGCCTCTGCCTCCCAAGTGCTGGGATTAAAGGTTTGAGCCACCACCACCCACTATCTAAAGATCTTAAGGCAGTTAAAGTCAAAGTGTGAGACTTCTGAGTTCATAAGCCTTGTAATCATGTCACACCTATGTGAAGAGTTTTCCTTAATGGGGACAATTATAATTCTACATGTCCATTATTATCAAATATCATAATTCCTAGGAACAGGAATGAGAAGGGGAATTTTTTTTATATCTAAAAGATTAACCAAAAGCTGTCATTTGATTATGTTATATCTTCTGGGAGTGTTGTCAAATTGCTAGGATAGATGCTATAGTTACCCCTTGTTATGCAATCTTGGCCAAGTCTCTTAGCCTTCTGTTGACTTGGTTTCCTTACTTGTGAGATGGAGGCTTTTACCTACCCAAAAGGAGTTCCATGAAGATTAAATTAAATAAGAAATAGTAAACCATGCCTGATATGTATGAGATTTATATAAGCAAACAACAGGGTTTACTCTTACTATTACAGCATTAGGACAGTCAAGGATTCACAGAGACTTTTTTACCATTTGATCAGAAGGTCATCACTGATGCTGATGAAATAAAGCAAAGAACACTCCAGGCCAAAATTGCCAAATAGCCAACTAAACTGTACTCCAAAATAACTTCCCTCACGAAGTTATCTGCCCAACAGGTAAAACATACCGGCTCAGCTTGAAATAAGGGCCCTTGGCCCCTGTTCTGTCATTCAGCAACAAAAGAATAAATAAACAAAGTGAATCTCCCCTTAGTTGGGGACTTCTGTTTTTCCTGTCATCAATTTGTTCTCTTGAAACAGAGAGAAGCTCAGGGGACCTAATTCCTTGCAGAACCTCTGTTCTGGTTAAAGGGCCCAGAAGCTGCCCTTTCACAGAACTTTTCTCTCTGTCCTGTATAGACTCAGCATTCAATACCTGCTTTTTAGGTACACAAGCATAATCCTGGATATTTCTGTTTTCTTCCTTAAGCGTTATTCTGAAAGGTCTTCCTCCAGGCTCGAATTTTCCAGAAGGAGACCACAAGATTGAATACACCGTCTATGACAGAGCCGAGAACAAGGGAACTTGCAAGTTTCGAGTTAAAGTAAGAGGTGAGACTGCTGCTTCCTGATGCTTATCCAGTTACTGGAAAGTCAAAGTAAGAGGGGACAGATTCTCAAGCCAGAGCACTCTGAATGCCCCTGGTAGTAGGACTACTGCCTGCTATGGATAAGGTTTTCATGAAGCTAAGCGAGCATTCCAACTCAACACCTAGATTTCAATATGAGTAGGTTATGTAGAGAACAGGGCCCATAGCTACCTATTAAAGATGAATAACTTTTCCATCACTGAGCTAACAGCTCAATTACTGGCAATGACTGGAGTGGTAAGAAGTCTCCTCCTTTAGGTCACTAAAAGGTCTGCTCTTTGTCTTTCAAACTTTTGGTCTACCTAAGAAAAATATTTTTAAAAAACTTCGTGTTTCATAGTTTAGGCAGCTTGTCAGTATCATTTATTAGTCAGAGCCCAGTCTCCTCATCTATATCATGAGGGGGCTAATGCTGCTATCCCAAAGGTCTCATTGGTATGAGTGGTGACCATTATGGGGCATTAGAAAATAGCCATCACTGCCTGGAACTCATTTCACTAGTTGATATATAACTTCATAACAAAGCTAGGGACCTCACCTTCTCTGGTTATTTTATGCTCAGGGTTAAGGTTACTCTGGGTTTGTATCTCCTACAGTCAGACGTTGTGGCAAGCTCAATGCCCCAGAGAATGGTTACATGAAGTGTTCCAGTGATGGTGACAATTATGGAGCCACCTGTGAGTTCTCCTGTATTGGCGGCTATGAACTTCAGGGTAGTCCTGCCCGAGTATGCCAATCCAATCTGGCTTGGTCGGGCACAGAGCCCAGCTGTGCAGGTACGTGTGCACTTCTTTCTGCAGCTAGCAGCAGAATCTGAAACCCCCTGATTCTAGGGCAGGTCAAAAGCAGCTTTACATCCTCTACATCATAAAGTCCAGCATCATCTCTGCTCACCTGAGTAGGTGAACAAAGGTGCTAAGTCCCTGCTGCAGCTCAACTCACCTGCTTCCTTGCCTGTTCTCTGATCACCCTTTCATGTCTTTGAGGAAACAATCAGGAGGCCAGGACTTAGCACTACCCTATAGTGGTCTTTATAAGCCAACAGACTGTTTTCTTACCTTTATCCCTCTATTTCACAAGTGGAGAATCTAGTTTTCAACTTCTAGTTTTAAACTTCTGTGTTTAGACAGTATAAGTCCTGTCTTGCATCATTGACTTGAATGTCACACATATCTTGGGCAGTTTGAATCCTTCCTCCTTTGTAAAATGAGGAAACCATACCTCTCCTAACTGGTCATCTACTGAGTGCTGGAATAGAGCTGTGTCTTGTACAAGATAAGCTTTGAACATACACTCGAAATTCTTACAGATGAGTAGCAATTGGGCTAGATATAGCTGAGAGTGTAAAATCTGGACTACCTAGGACACTCTAGACCATATTTTTTTTATTTATATGCTTCCTTTTTAATCTCAATCTCAGGTATCTCTTCCTTTCCCCCATTTAAACTCTACCGTTCAGAGCAGGTGGATGAAGCTCTTCAATTTCATACATTAAAGTAGAAAGGTCACATAACGTCTCAAAGTCCTCAGCTAAGTACTTAATGTCCATTTTTGTGACACTGAGACCTGGAGTATCTTGTCAAATAAATCTCATGTCTATATGTCCATATGGTAGCTACTAGCCATATATGGGTATGAAGCACTTGAAATGAATCCAAATTCAGGTATATTGTCAGTGTAAAATATACACCAATTTCAAAGTCTTAGCACAATAAAGAATGACTATAAAGCACTCCTACTTTTTTGTATTGATTTCATGTTGAAATATTTAGATATATTGGGTTGACATATTTGTTTGTACAACTATAATGAAGCTACAAAAAAACAAACTACATAGTCATTTAAATTCTATTTATATTGACCAAGGCTGCCCTAGACTGTGAACCCCAAAGGCAACTTTGGAGAAAAGAACTGTCTCTCATCCAAAGCTATGGCCCAGAAGTTGGCACCTAACAGCCACTCATTGTAGTTGACCAAATGAAAGTATAAATGAACAATGATTTTAAAGAAAGCCTAAAGTTTGAAATATTAGCAACAACTTCATAAAACATACATAGCTTGTTCTCATTTATTTTCTATTATTTCTTCTTAAGGCCAGACTGATGTTCTGTGTCCTGAGCCAATCATGTGGGGCTCTTTGTCATTTGTCATAAGTTTATATGTCAGAACTATAATTAAACCACCTTAACTCATGTTCTCCATGGCCATATTGAAAGAACAATGAATTTATGTTAGGTGAAGTCACTAAGTTTAATACAATTTGTTAAAGGAGCAAGAGAAAACTAGTGTGCATTGTTTGCCCATTACTGGTGCTTCACAAATTCACTTTTCAAATCAACCACTTACCTTTGAAGTCTCATCTCAGAGTATACTTGGTTTTGTATGGGGCTGGCTAGATGAAGCCAGAATGGAGAGAGAGCTTTGGAACTCATGTGACCCTTTCTGATTACAGCGATGAATGTCAATGTTGGCGTCAGAACAGCAGCTGCCCTTCTGGATCAGTTTTATGAGAAAAGGCGACTCCTCATTGTGTCTACACCCACAGCTCGAAACCTCCTCTACAGACTGCAGCTGGGAATGCTCCAGGTGAGACCTGGAGGCAGAGCCAAGGTGTGAGGGAGTCCTCTGGCAGCACGAAGCCAGGCACTTCACTAAAAGCAAAGGCCAGACTCAATGCCTAATCCATTTAGGGGAGTTTAAGGGAGCAGCACTTTAGAGACAGTCATTCATTTCTGGTGCTGGTGCACAATCTTATTAACATTGACTCCCCAGAGCTAACCCAATCATTCTCCAACCAGTGAGGTTTCTCTACCTTTGCTAATAAGCTTAATTGACATGTTGTCCAGGCCCAGCCAAAGAACAATTGTCTTTGCCGATCCTGTCCGGCACATTCATAGACTGGAGGTGATCCATCAGGTATCTTCCCAATAGAGTGGCCAAGGAGATGAAAGGAATCCAAGGGCCTCTAAGCACCTCCCTGGGAATATCCCAAACTCAAATTGAGGTGAATTTTGTTACTACTGAAGGAGACAACACGTCAAGGAAAGGTAGAAACTGTAAGCATCACACTAGACGTTGCCTGATTTAGTCTTGAAGTTGCTTAGCAATGAGTGGTCAATGTTACTGAATACTGAAGAAGCAGGGTGTGCTATACTTGCTTCTTTTGTAGGATCTCTCCTTTATTCCTGTTAGAAGATTCTTGGTTTAATCAAAGGCAGCAATTTACTACACACGTCAGCGTAAATACAATGAATAATAAATCTTTCAGTCTTCTTTGTCATCTGAACAGGTTTCCCATGATCTGGGAAGAATCATATGGAATGTATGGGCTACCTTGATAAGAACCAAATTTACTAAATCTGTTTACTAAATCCCCATCACTCTACCTGCCCTTGTAAACCTATGTCTTAGTTAGGGCCACCACTGATGTGATGAAACACCATGCCCAAACCCATTTGGCAAGGAAAGTGTTTATTTGGCTTACACTTCCAGATCATAGTCCATCACTGAAGGAAGTCAGGACAGAAACTCAAGAAGGGCTGGCACCTGGAGACAGGAGCTGATATAGAGGCCATGGGGGATGCTGCTTACTAACTTGCTTCTCATGGTTTGCTCAGCCTTCTTCCTTATAGAACCTAGGATTAGGCTGGCTCCTCCTCCTACACCTGAATCTCAAGGAGGCATTTTCTCAATTGAGGTTCCCTCGTCTCCGATGACTTTAGCTTATGTGAAAGTGACATGAAACTATCCAGCACAACCTCTTTGCTCTTCATAAAGTGCAAATGTATATATGTACCTGGTTTTATGGGCCTTGGCATAGCAGCATGGCATGGCCTCACATTTCTTGAGCTCTTCTTATCTCTACAAAAAGAATAAGCCAAGAAATTTGCCTTTTTTTTCACAGGGTAAACCTTGGTCCTTTTACCAAAATGATCTATTGTTGCTGTGTTTTGCAAGTTAAATTTTTATAGCCACAATGACATTTATTCATCTGCACATTTGGTTATGGCTGCTTTTAGATTGTAGTGATAGAATTGAATCATTATGTTGAAAGCCATTGAGTCACTGTGATACTGTGCTAGTGATTGAATTATTAGGTTAAAAGCCATTGAGTCATTCTGAACATGACTACTTATTATCTGCCTCTTTTTGAGGAGTTTTTGTAGCCCTCAGCCTTAGACCATCCCTGCTCCCTCAGGCCCTTGCTAAATTGCTAATTACTTGGTTGCCTATGCTATTTTGGATCTAGATTTTTTTCTTTAAATGTATTTATTTATTCACTTTACATCCCAGTATCAGTGCCCTCTCTCTCCCAAGTCCTCTCTCAGATCTCTCCCCCACTCCCTCCCCTTCTCCTCTGAGAAGGGGGAACCCTCACAGGGTATCATTCCCCCTACAGATATGCACACATTAAGTCACTGCAAGACTTGCTGCATTTTCTCCCATTGCAAGGCTATTTTGTATAATTCCTCTAGGAAGATAGTTAGGTTTTTCTAGGCACTCACTTAGCCTTAGTTTCTCAGCTGTTTTCAGAACAATTTGGAGTAGACAAAGAAGCACCCACAAGAAGCACATTGCTGGGGTGCCTCTGCAGTTCCTCAGTTCCACTCACACCTCCCCTGTTGGTTGTTCCTTCAGCAAGCACAGTGTGGCCTGGATCTTCGACATGTCACCGTGGTGGAGCTGGTAGGAGTCTTCCCAACCCTCATCGGCAGGATCCGAGCAAAGATTATGCCTCCAGCTCTAGCTCTGCAGCTCAGGTAGGGAGCATTCATTCTGTCCTTAAATTTCATTTCCTGCAAATATGTTTGCATCTCACCATGGGTGCTCTTGTCTCTGGTCAGTTTTCCGGATTTTTTTCTCTTCAGTATTTAGTTCAGGCAACCTTCAGTGCTTAATTGCTTTTATTCTGGGAGTATTATAATCATGCTAATTGGCCTGTTCCTGCATGTCTGATTGAATTATGCAGTGGGAAATTGCTAGTGTTTTCTTCTTCCCCCTCCAACAAGTTTATTCTCCTCTCTCTCACACCCCCCCTCTTCCTCTGCCTCTGCCTCTCCCTCTCCCTCTGATGTATGGTATATGTGTGTGTGTATGTGTGTGGTGGGGTATATGTGAATGTGTGTATGTGTGTGTGTGTGTGTGTGTGTGTGTGTG